>SRMA01026223.1:0-73454 GCA_007224835.1 Danionella cerebrum
CTCATGTACATGTCCTTTGTTGCATACCAGAGAAGATTGTGTCTCCATCTGTTCTCTCCTCATCTCTACAGCCTTGCGGTTACCTTCAGCATTATGCAGCAATTCATTGTACACTTTTATCATTTCAGTGATGCTATCATTTCCCATATGCCCCTCAGGTTTATCTCATAACACCCCAGGGCTTTGATTGAACATCTCAGAGTACCTGGTGGCTATCTGTCAAAGGAATTCGTTGGCTCTCCACCACCATTTGCTGAATAGGTCTTGAGACGTGAAGAGCTGTAGGATCTGTAGGAGTCTGAGTGTTACCTGCCTTGAGGACATTATCTGATGTAGAGTTTCTGAGGATGATTTAACAACAAAAAGTTTTTTTCAGTCAGATTGCCAGAGCATGGACACTCAAGTAGCAGATATGATCTGAATGACATAGCTAAAGTACATGGCACAACGCAAACGTGGGGGTTTTGAATTGTACAGACGTAGCTTTATATCTGAAGGAATTTTCATCTTTCAAATGCATTGACGTACAACAGAGCAGATCATTTCACTTGATGCTCGTGTCTCCACAACAGGTACAGTGAGTGTTTTTGCACTTTTACACCGACCTGACTTGTATGCTTTTGGGAGCCTTTTCCACTGCGCTCAGTGCACTTTAGCAGTATTTTGTTTTAAAAACCCACTTGGATTAGGTTCTAAAAGCAGGTTAAATCACGTTAAGGTCATACTTTTCTCTAATTGTAGAAAAACATTGGAGTTGATCACTGACTGGCCAGTTGTTGAGCTCACAGATCGGTCAGAAAGAATCTCTGGGAATCTCTGGATGATTCATTACAGTGTGTGACACAAAACATGTTATAATCACAGCTTCATCAATGCAATAAAATGCCATATAAACGATTATAAAATTACATTAAAAAACATTTCTTTCTGATGTTGTGCCTTGCCGTAAAGAAGACTGTTTTGAACTGAGCATTTAGTTTGATGGTTATAAACAAACACATATACAGTACAAAAATACCAATCCCTCGATTATCTAGATTAGTCTGTGTTGTATGCGCCTAACATTTTATCTTCTTTTGGTTTTTACTACAGTCCTTTTCATTTCTGTCACAGTCTAGACTCAAATTAATGCAGCAGAGTGAAATGTCTGAAAATGTTAGGTTCTCCCTCGTTCCCTGTTCCTTTTATTTTTGTTCTTCTTCCTAGTCTTTTTTTTTTGTAATTTTCTCTATGTCCTGGCCCCTTCCTGTCTGCTCTCTGCCTGGGTTTCCCCTCTTGTTCCTTTTAATCTGACCACTTCTCCTGTGTCTGTGTGTGTCTTCAGTCTGTGTCTTTGTTAATTAGCCCTCATGTGCTCTTCATGTCTGGTTGTCGTTCCCCTTGTTATTCCCCTCCCTACACTCAAAGCACTTGTTCCTTGTGCGTGTTCATTATTTGATACTCACGTGTGTGCATATTGGTAAGCATGAGGTAATGCCTCATTTTTTTGTTGATTCTACCTTGTAAATAGCACCTTGTATTTGTTCCCCGCAGCTGGCTGATTAGTAATCTGTGAATGCTTTATGTGTGGTAATGCTTTCCGTGTTTTTTGTTTGTAGTTTAACATGTTGTTGTTAAGTATATTTTGTTAGAAAAGCGAAATCCATAACCCACAGTATTGGCATACGATATTACACTCGTCGTCCAGGAACCCCATCTTTGGTTGAATGACATCGATGCTCACGGAGGAGGGCGTAACGAGTTCCTCGGCAGCGGCTGTTTCTAGATGGGCTCTTTGGCGTCGTGGTGGCGGGGTGACTTTGCGTCGATGGTCTCCACAATCAGGAAGCTTAGCGGAGGAAGTCTGGGAGGGCAGAAGGAGTTCCCAGTCAGGCGCCTGACTGACACCTAACCTTCACAGTTTAGAGTTGGCCTGGCTGGATGGACTGAGGCATGGCCCTTTAAAAGGGGGTTCCCAAAGTCGAGACATCGACATCGTCTGCGTCTTGACTGAAAGGGAACGTCTAGGTTACTTTCATAACCCGCTTTCCCTGAAGGAGGAAACGCAGACGTCCCTTGGCCATGTACCTCAAGTCGCTGATCTGAGGTGACGTAGAGGTAAGTAGATTCGGCTCGTCGGAGGAAAGCAGAATGAGTGTAGAGCTATGCTCTGCTCTTATAGAGCAGCTGATTCATTGATTAATCATCTCCACTCGCAAATCAATTTGCCTGTTAAACATTCGGTCCCACCCCTCCCAAGGTCGGGCTCCTCCCATAGTGGAGACATTGACATCCTCTGCGTTCCCTCCTTCAGGTAATGCGGGTTACGAAAGTAACCTAGACGTTTTGAATATTTTACATGAGTGATGTGTTTTGTGTTTTATCTTTTATCTGAGGTTTTGTTGAGTTGCAAGTTGTAATGTGAAAGATCTAACGAAATGAACAAACACAATAATTTTGTCCCATTAATGCTTTCCTTAACATTTTTGGAGTGTTATATGTATATGTGTTATGTGTCTATAGTGCTGAAAGAAAACAAATGATATAGGTTGTGTTTCGGAATAAACCCCTTGTTTCAAGTGAATCTAGTATTACTTTTTACAAACATTGTCATTCCAACTTAAAGTTAAATGAGTTCTTTTTCTAGATGAGGCGATAAATATGCATTCACTCACAAATATGCAATCCTAAAACTCAATGGTGAAAAAAAACAGGAAATGCTTTTATGTCCAGTTCATTGAGCTGCCAATCCAAAACCTCATGGAACGTTTGTGCCAGAATGACAACTATATCTTTCAGGATCACAAACAAAAAATTAGAAAGCAAAAGAGAAGATGCTGATTAATTTATTTTTGTTCATTGTAGCTGAAATTACTCTCCCTGCTACGACCCCAGGAAGTGAAAAGGTTTGCCATCCTGCCAGCAGCTTCATGACGGTCCCCAGTCTTCATGATCATGTACAGACCCTCACGTTTTTGGAGACAATATTTTACCACACCCCCGCACAACACATCTGTGCCACTGCATCAGCATCTGCCCTGGATATTGTTCTCCAACACCTTTCTGCTGCCACAGACTATGATGCCTACCCTGGCTCCTCTGGTGTTGCTGCCTTCTTGACACATCACGCACTCTACTCTCTGAGTTTATTCCTAATTTTATTTTTTATTGTTCCACAGGAGCTGGCTGGTTAGCAATTGGTAATTACTTTATGGTTAATGGTTTTCCCTGTTTTGTTTGTAAGTTAGATTTAGCTAGGTTCAGCCCCATCTCGGGTGTTAGTGTTTGTTTTGATTATTTCATTAAACAAGAATTTATTCCATATTGTGTGCATTTGAAACCACCTTTGGGAAGCGCCGTTAACAAAAACAAGCCTAAACCAAGATGAATCTTCACTTTTTTAAAATTCAGGGGGAAAACAGCATTAGATACCTAGCTGACTTAGAATTCCCACTCTTTGAATTCCCACTAACAAAGAAACTTTTTTTGCTTATCCAAAGTGTTTTGTGAAGGAATTAAATCCTATTTAGTCTTTCTCCTTTGCAGATCCGCTTGTCGCTATTGGATGACACCTGGATGACATCCATTGTACCTTTGATATGTGAAGATTGTCCTGTACCCTTCATAGAAAAATACACCAAAACATAAAGGTTTAGTGGTGATCTAACAGTGAAGATTGAGCTCATGGGATCATATGCTGTAATCCTCTTCTTATCATATATTGACATCAGACTACTGTATTTGTATCTCATCTGACCATATCTCTGTAAAAAAAATAGCATTCAAAGAAATAGTTTGAATGACTCATTTTCTTTTTCACAAGTCTCTGTGTCAGACTGTTGATGGATTCGAAGACACCTAAGCTATACATGTGATAAAAGAACTGATCACACAATGAAGATGCTGACAGAGATGTTTCCTGGATAACTACACTTGTCCCTGAACACGTGTAGTGTGAAAACTTTGTTTCACTAGAATTTTGGTCTGAAAAATTGTAAAATGCTCTGCACTTGCTAGTTTTCTGTGTATAACAGAAGAATTCTCTCAAATTCAGTCCAGGGCACTTCAAAAGAAATAACAGATTGTATGTCTATACTAATGTTTTGTGATGTGCACTTACCTAGTATGAGTATGACATTATGATGTTGTCATGAGGTCATGTGGGGGGGACAGGCCATGTGCAAAGAGTCAAGTGGTCAGTTGAGAGGTTATTGAGTAGCTGTGATGGACTGGTGAAGGCAAAGAGCTGTGAGGGAGCCAGCTCAGTAATGACTAAGATTGCTTCCTGCACTGATTATAGGCTTCACTGTGGTATCAATGTAGCTGCCCAGCTATTAGCTGCCCCCTTAGTCTGTATTAGAATGAAATATCACAGCGATCCCTTTGGTTGAACGTGAAGTACCGTTCGTAAATTTAAAAGCCTACTAGAAGTAGTACTGTACTGTTTCAAAGTTTAGGCAGGTATGGAAAAATACTCTAAACAAAGACTGCTTTCAGTAGTATAAATAATAATTGTTTATTTTTAATACTTTACTAAATGCAAAGTAAGAGAGCCATCCAAGAATCTAATGTCAGTGACTTTGTGGAAGGGGATATGATGTCTCAAGTAACCAAACAGTTGCTAAAGATCATCAATGCCACATGTAGGTTAAAACTCTGCCATCAAGCACAGCAAGAAGACACTAGGTAGTTAGATTGAGACTCGGGTCCTAACTCATAGGAGAGGTTCCTTGAACATTTATGCTGTCTTTCTGCAAATGGAGTTAGAGATTAATGATGTTCTCACTGCTGAGGAATACAGACATATACTTATCTATTATGCAAGACCACCAGGGAGGCATGTGATTTGCCCCAAATCTACTCTGCAGCAGGACAATTCCCCCAAACATACAGCCAAAATCATTCAGAACGATCTTCAGCATGAAGTAGAATAAGAAGTACTGAAAGATAAATGTTCCCATAGTCCACAGAACCACGTTCTCAACATCTTCAAGTGTGTCTGGGACATATGAAAGTCATCCGCACAGTGTCTTAACAACAAGGGTAACCTGGGTTGGCTGGGTAAAGAAATTGCCCCTTTATTTGCAGGGTGTATCATTAAACACTAAATCAAATAAAAAATCCATGTATGTTGCGTGCAATTATATGATTGCGAAGGTGTTGCTGAGAGCGACAAGGTTCTTCTTGGACGAAGAGGACATTATAAGCTTCAGGTAGTTGCAGTTAATCACCTTTCTTGTGCCAAGGTGCCACCTTTACCATTTCTGACCATTCCACCGGGCCTTTCAGTGATCATCTGGACAATCCGGCAGGGCTAAATGAGCCCATTTAGCCGTGGTCACCTGACCAGTCACTGACCCCTCACTGAACATTGACCCATTCAAAGTCAATGTACATGAGAGGAATCATGGTTTGTGGACAAGCACCCCCACCCCCACCCCCCCACCCCCAGGTTCATCTGACCACTCACTGACCCCTCACTGACCATTGTCCCTAAACCATTGTACGTGGTAGAAATCATGGTTCATAGACAAGCCCGCCAGCCCCGCTGGTCACCTGACCCATCACTGACCACTCAGGGACCATTGACCCAAAGACCCATTCAAAGACATTGTACCTGAGAGGAATCATGGTTCATGGACAGCCCCGCCCACCCCCAGTGGTCATCCTAACTCTGGACCAAAAGAGTGGACATTGTGCGGCCAATGAGGGAGTCAGTGCAGAACGCAAGTTGTTTGTGGACCTGTTGGCTGCCACCACCCTGGCCCGTGTCACCTGGTCATGGAGAAATGCACACCAAAAGGACCTACAGCCAAAAGGCTTTCAACATCAGGGCAGACAAAAACTTTCCTTGGGTAGTTTTCCCAATATTAAATTATTTGTGGCACTAGAGTGAGCCGACAGAGTGCCACGAAACCCATTTTCAAAAGTTGCGATATCTCCTTATGAAAAAAAAACATGTGAGGTTAGGTGGAGTTTGGTGAAACTTGTGCAAAACGGAGTAAAAATGTGTATTGGGCCTAGAGAAACCATAACCAAGAGTGTGTGACATTCAAGGGGTTCTGAGGGTCACAGCTACCTCAATGAGTTCCTGAAAGTTTAGCGCCGATCCCACGAGGATTTGTGTGAGGTTTCGTGAGGATTCGTCAAGGTTTTCATTCCGACTTGCATAAAAATGTTGAAAAACGAGGCAGAATGGGGTCTAGACAAGGCCCCGAATGTTGTGACTACCTCAATGAGGTCTTAAATGCTTTGCCTTTGTCCCGTGAGGATGCGTGTGAAGATTCCTGAGGATCAATCAAAGTTTTCCTCAGGATTTGCATAAAAATATTGAAAAATAAGGGTGAATAGGGCCCTCGATGAGGTTGTTAATATTGAAGCTACCTAAACGAGGGCTCTTATTGTTCATTAGGACCTCAAAATAATGAATCTGAAATTTGGTGGTGTTTGGTGAACATTTTAGGCTGATACGACACAAGCACGGACAATAACATCTATATATGGTATGCACAGTGCCCTAGGAAAGGTTCTGGAAGTCACAGCCACCTCAACGAGGGCTCTATTTGTTCATTAGGACCTTGAGATGATAAATCTGAAGTTAGGTGGTGTTTACTCAAGCCTTCAGGTTGATACAGCACAAGCATTAGCATCAATGAAATAACGTGAATGGGGTGCATAGGGCCCCTAGATAGAGTTCTGGAAGTCAAAGCTAGATAAGTGAGGGCTCTATTTGTTCATTAGGACCTCAAAAACATGAATCTGAAGTTTGGTGTTGTTTGGTGAAGGTTTCAGGCTGGTACGATATAAGCACGGTCCTTAGTGTGTCAACATAGGGTACATAGGGCCCTAGGGAAGGTTTTGGGTGTCACAGCTACATGAATGAGAGCTCTATTTGTTCATTAGGACCTCAAGAACATGAATGTGACATTTGTAGTTGTTTGTTAAGGTTCTAGGCTGGTACCACACGACCACTGGCATCAGCATTTGTGCAATGACGTATGGTTTGCATAGGGCCCTAGATAAGGTTCCGTATGTCACAGCTACAAGAATGAGGACTCAAACTAATCATTAGGTCCTCAAGAACTTTAATCTGGAGTTTGGTGTTGGTTCCAGGATGGTAAAACACAAGCACGGGCATTCGTGTCACAACTACATGATTGAGGGTTCGGTTTGTTCAAAACAACCTCAAGAACATGAATCTAAAATTCATGACTCCAGAGCCCTGGGTTGTTTGCATGAGGATTCAGGGTGATAGGAACCTAAATATTGCATCATTTTATGCGATAAATCACTGTATGAATTGGACCCCCATGCATCCTCTGAAGGCCCCAACTACCTCAATGAGAGCTTAAAATGTGCAGTACAAAGCACTGGAGTTTGGTGAGGAACCATTGAATCATTGATTTTCATGAAATTTTAAATGTTTAAAATATACCAAGGTCAAAACATCAATAAAATTTTTTCTGAGTCCAAGGGGTCAAGGAGGGGTTCTGGAGGATCCACCAAGGTCAATTAGGGCTCCTTTATTTTCCTCAGTGAAGTCATAAAATCTCACATTGAAGTTTTGACCTGAGTTTTATACCTTGAAAATAAAAATGCATATAACATCAATGTTTCTACAGTTCCTCACCAAACTCCGGGTACATTATTAGGGCACTATGCTGCAACTTTCAAGTCCTTGTTGAGGTAGCTAGGACCTTTAGAGGGCCTACGGAGCCCAATCTCATACAGTATTTATATTATTATAAGTGTGGTTGGCATTTCTCTTATGATCCAAAGAAGGATTTCCTTGTTTGGTTCAAAATAACAATTTTGTTTGGATGGTGTGTCACATTTAGTCCTGAACCTCCTACATCACTTCATATCCCTCTCCATAAATCCTTTCATATATATTCCACAAAATAATCTTAAAACTAAGGTTTAGTACTGTTAACCAACAAAAACTTACTGTGTTTAGAAATGTCTACGGTGTACTGTAAATGATGTAAACATAACATTACAGCTGCCAGTGCTTTTTTAACGACAATGTTTAACCTTCACACTTCGCCTCAGGGAAAATAACTTAACATTTGAAATCATTTGTTTTCTAGTGGACTATGTGGAAATTAAAGATTAAACACTTTGAGAATGAAGTCCTGGCACTTTTTGGACTACTGGATACTCGCAATTAAAGACTGTTCTTATCAAAGTAATGCAGTAATTGTTTTTTGTTTTAACCAGCAGTTATATCTCCTCAGCCGATCAAATGGGCCACTGCTGAAGACATGGGTTGGATGCAGGTGAGGAAACGATTGACTGAAGAGATATTTCCTTGACAAACAGTCCTCAGGGGGAAATGCTCATCACAGTGATCGTAAGGATGGATGTTTTTTTTAACAACAGCAACCTGACAAAGATACAACACTGAGGAATTCCACACAACACCTTTCAGAGTGAGATGAAAGCTGCTCTCTCTCCAGCGTGCTTCATTTGATCCACCTCTCTTTAGGCAGTCCCCTTCTTGCTACAGCTGACTTTTTCTCATTTAAATGCCTGCAGGGTAAAGCACATCTCCCATCTCATCACTCACAGGTGACGTTTTCACTCCCTTTCTTTTTGCGCTGGATGACCGTGTACGACAGGGTACAGGCAGAGATGGTTAGACAACAGGAGATAACTGGAGCCACAGGAGTTTGGATTGCAATAATGAGTTTTGTGAAGTTCTTTGTGTTCACTAAACATTAAAGTAGGACATCAGAGGATGACAGCATCAGAGGGACTACAATGCCAGTTTAGTTAGGAGTGGCGCTTACAGACATTCTCTCAAGCATTATTTGAGAGGGTTTTAGGTTTTAGCTATGTGAGGCATGGTCTCTATACTTTGAAAAGGGATCTGCTTCAATCTGGCTGTTTGTGAATGGAGCAGAGTGAGTGGAAGCCTGATGTCGGATCTGCTGCTACTGGCTTCTGTGCTGCTGTCCTGGATCATCAGCTGCCAGTCTGGGTCATGGATACCCTGCACAGGTCAGATTCATTCATTTGAACAATATCCTCTGAAGATTATTCATATTTTTGCTGCAAAACAGAGTTGGAACTTAGTGTGTTGTGTTACACCAAGGCTGCATTTATTTTAAATATTTACAATATATTTAATTTACAAGAACTCTGAGGAACAAAACAAATATTTAATCCCTTCTGACTGCAGATTTGAGTTTGCATTTCTTCAAGATATTTTTACTCAATTTAAATATTGAATTTGAATATTATAAGCTCTGTATTTTGTAATCTATTTTGAAGAGAGAATGCACTCAATAGAAGTGCCAACAGCAAGGATTTGCTCCAAACACATTAAATTTATATAATATTTAATACTATATTTGCATATATGGTGTAATCTAGCCACAAGGGTTTCAAGCCAGTGACTTCTCTACCGGTCCCAAGCCTGGATAAATAGAGAGGGTTGCGTCAAGAAGATGAAATATGACTTTAGAACCAAGTATGGATTGTGCTCTGAATTTAACCCATCCAAGTGCACACACACAGCAGTGAACAAACACACAGTGAATACACACCGGGAGCAGTGGGCAGCCAGAGCTGCGGCACCCGTGGAGCTGTGGGGAACTGGTGACTTGCTCAAGGCTACCACAGTCATGGTTGTCACAGGAGAGAGAGAGTTTCAACACTCATCCCTCCTTGACTTTGATCTCCAGTCAATCACCTGATCCACTAGGCCACGACTGCCACAAACGGCATCCGGATGCCACGAAGGGCTTAAAACATGCCAAAAAACCAAATGTGCGAGTCATCAATCCACATTTTCATACCGGATCGGTTGGGGCGCGAGATAACAACGAACGCCTCCGGTGCTGTTGGCCTACCAGGTGCTGGTGGAAATTGGATTACTGTTGGTCGAAGAAGGAGAGGAGGGAGAAGGATTCGTAAGCAGAGAGAGAGAAGAGAAAAGGCAGGAGTATAGATCTGAGAATAGGGACTCTTAACGTTGGTTAAGAACTTCCAATTGGTGGAAATTGAAAAAGGAATTGAGACAGAAGCTGAGACAGGCTTTGGGTGGTCAGGAAGAGCTTCCAGATGACTGGGAAACTACAGCAGAAGTGATCAGGGAGACAGGAAGAAAGGTGCTAGGTGTGTCAGCTGAAAGCAGGAAAAAAGATAAGGAAACATGGTGGTGGAATGAAGAAGTACAAGACATCATCCAAAGGAAGAGGCGGAGAAACATCTGGAAAGTTGGAGGTCAGCTCTAGAAGGAAAATATATGAAAGTCAGTCGTAGTAAGACAGAATACATGTGTTTGAATGAGAGAGAGGGAAGTAGAACAGTGAGGTTACAGGGGGCTGTTGTCAAGAAGGTGCAGGAGTTTAGGTATTTGTGGTCAACAGTCCAGTGTGACGGGGAGTGTGGAAAAAGAGGTGAAGAGACGAGTGCAGGCAGGTTGAATTGGGTGGAGAAAAGTGTCAGGGGTGTTGTGTGACAGAAAAGTCTCAGGAAGAACCAAAGGAAAGGTGTACAGAACAGTCGTGAGACCAGCTATGATGTATGGGTTAGCGACTGTAGCAGGTGAGGAAGAGACAAGAGGCAGAGATGGAAGTAGCAGAGATGAGGATGTTGAGGTTCAGTTTAGGAGTGACGAAGATGGACAAGATTAAGAACGAGCACATCAGAGGGACAGCTCAGGTTGGTTGTTTTGGAGACAAAGTCAGAGAGGCCAGGTTGAGATGGTTTGGACATGTGCAGAGGAGGGATAGTGGTTCTATTGGTATAAGGATGTTGGAGATGGAGATTACAGGCAAGAGGTCAAGAGGAAGGCCAAAGACGAGATATATGGATGTGCTGAAAGAGGACATGAAGTTAGTTGGTGCAAGAGTAGAGGATACTGAGGACAGAGTTAGGTGGAAACGGATGATTCGCTGTGGCGACCCCTAAACTGGGAACAGCCGAAAGTAAAAGAAGAAGATTTGTATATATGGTGTATTTTAAAAATAATACATTGTGTTTTGTTATTTTCCCTAAGGCCATAAAAAGTTTAATTCAGCTCTGAAGAGGTTGTCATGCTGCCTTTAATTTAACCCAGTGGCATGGTGGTGCAGTGGGTCTCACTGTTGCTTTCCAGTTAGAAGGTTGTGGGGTCAAATTCACTTGAAATGAACTGAAAAAGCTTTTCTCAAACTGCTTGAAACTTACTCCTCTCTCACCCTTAGTAACTTCATCATACTTTTAGCTAGAAACTACATTAAAACTTTCAATTGGTCTACTGAAGTGACTTTTTCACTCAGAGTGCCACTGAATCTCAAACTTTTTCTCTCTTCTAAACTAAACTTTAACCTGTATGCAGAAATTTTAAATTAATGTAGTAAAGAAATTTGCCCTCTTTCAGACGATGTGACCTATGGTTTTTAAACCACAAGGGCTAAATAACAGATTGGGTCAAAAATCTCGGTGTGGCCGGATTGGCCTCTTGGGCGGTGTGTGGGGGCCTCTGGGGTCCGTGCTCGCGGGTGCCATTGCCTTTGCAGCCGCCTGGTGGTGGGCCTGTCCGCGCCCGTGCTGCGGCCGGGCCCCGCCGGGTGGGGGTTGGGGGTGTGGTGGTGGGTGGTGGCTCGGGGACCGGTTGGGGGCTGTGGGGGTTGTCCGCGCTGGGTGTGGCGGGGTCTCCTACTCAGGTACTGCTGACTCTGTGCGCACGCGACCAGCAGTTCTTGGACGTGTGTGTGTGTGTGTGTGCGTGTGTGTGTGTGTGTGAGTGTGCATGTAGAGGGGGGTGTGTTTGGGTGAATGCGTGTGTATGTGTGGGCATAGGGGTGGGTGGATGAGTGTGAACGAATGAGTATGGATGGGATCCGAAGACGTCAGCTGTCAACCAACGGTGACGCTCCAGGACATCACTCCCCAGTTTTAATGCAACTTATCTCTTCAACATATACACAAACACATACACTACACTCCAACTGGGAGCAGATGATGGCCAGTGGGTGGGCGGCCGGGGGATCCCCGGGTGGGCGTGGGTCCACTGGACGGTGACTGACCGCCCTTCAAGTATGAGTGGGTGTATGGATGGAATGATTGCTGAATGGATGGATGACTGGGGGAGGGGTCTGAGGCTGCTGGTCGTGGTGGGTGCGGGGCCGGGTTGTGGCTGGGGGGGTGGCTCCGCTGCGCCTGGTGCGGTCTCCCTCTCTGCCCTCTTCTGGTCTCCTGGGCTCCTCCCCCTCCTCGCCCCCCCCCCTCCCTGGTGGGGCCGCGGCCGGGCCCGGGTCCGGGGGCATTGCCGCCGGGGGCTGTGCGGGTGGCGGTGGTCGCGGGTGGGGTCTGCTGGGGCCTCCCTGTGCTGTCGGGGGGGCCGGCCGGGCCGCTGTCGTGTGGGCCACCCTCCCGCTGTGGCGGGCGCATCCCCGCTGTCTCGCTTCCGGGCGCGGGGCATTTCTCTCTGGGGGTGCTGATGGTTCCCGGTGGGGTGGGGTGGGATGCTCTGGCTCGGGAGCCCGGGGCCCCGGTCATGTCGGCCCACGGGGGGTGGAACGATCCACCAGGTTACTTCGGTCTGATTGCAGAGCCGGTTCTGTGTCGGACCTCGCAGCGCACTCGGACATAGAGGAGTGAGGGTGATTTGTGGGAAGTTGGTCGGCTACTGGTGGGTTGGGTCTGCTGTCCCTGGGCACCGTGTGCTGCAATTGTTTGTTTGTTATATATGTGTGGTTCGTCCAGCTCGCTGTTTGTGATCTTTGGTATGTTATGTATTTTTCCTCCCATGTAGCTGAGTTGCATTTTAAAGCATACAACATTATTATCACCTCACTTAAGATATTGGCTGTGTATGTATGTATATTTAAACATGTATGTATGTGTGCCTGAATATACAAACTGCAATAACTGCTTTACATGAACAATAACAAACGGACATGGACTAAATGAACTGTTACTAAGACTTATGCGTCATGTTCAGGTAGGTATTTATTTATTTTATTTTTTATTCATTTGCAATTTTTTTTCTTCTCTTCTAAATTATTATTATTATTATTATTATTATTATTATTATTATTATTTTCCTCTCTTCGTCTTTTCCTCTTCCTTTCTTTCATTTTCACTTGTGTACCTTCACCCTTCCCCAATCCTTTGTCCACTCCCCCTTTCGGTTCGGCACTGTCTTGTCCTGACACAACTATTATAAACGTACTCGCGGGAACCACAACTAATAAATATTTAATAAATACATTCAATTTTCCAATCCAGAGGAGAAAACACCACACCAGGTGTTTTACTCCCCTGGAGAAAGCAAAACTGTCCAACTCAGCAAGGCATGTACTATCCCATGTGATGGCTTTTGAGAAGGATATGACAAGGTAAAAAAAAAAAAAAAAAAAAAAAAAAATCGCTCAATCAATGTATTTCATCCGGAAGATGAAATCTAGAAATCTGTTTCTAACTTGCCAAAAATCCTATAATTTTCATAAAACCATTATATAACATTACACCATTCTCTTCATTGAAGCCTACTGCTTCTGACAAAGAAAGAATCATCTCGATATGTCTTACGGTTCTTCTCTAATCTTTAATTGTTTGAGGCATGGTTTTGAGAAATAATGAAAATTATTTGAATCTCATTGATTCAAAAACAGTTGGTGCAGGTGTTACTGATTTGCATAATATGTAGGTCAAGGGTCCCCATTGACTTTACATTGTCTATTGAAATACATGGAGCTTGAATTCCATAGGATGCTATTGTAAAAGAGCTTCTGTAATTGGTTGACACTGGACACTCATACTGACATTAACCCTTTAACACAGACACTTGGACACCTCACATAATTGCACCTACTATTTTTAAGCAAATTTGACAAACTATGTATCATTTGAAAGCCGAATTTCTCATGATTCAGGCGTTATAAAGCATTACAGGTTTAACCCACCACAGTGACAACAGTTGCCTACCTTTTATGACGTCTCTACAGGTACACAGCCGCTGAATCATCGATACCAATGTCTTATACCATTGTACTTGTAACAGTCCAACGAACATAATGCATCCAAGCTGGTACTCAAAAAACGTGTTCACCACAAGAAAAACTCATAAAAGCACAACTATTCACTTTTCGTTTGCTTCAAAAGAAAAATAAAGTCATCTTTACACAACTGCAGTACATCCAATGTTGCAGAAAATTCAGACATTGCCACCAAAAAAACTATAGTATTTTGTACATAATGTAAAGTACCATTGTGCTTGTTGCCAAAAAGAGATTGCTTTAATGAGTGGCACACAGAAAATGGCATGTAAAGTTGACCATCCAATATTGGGTCTGCACAAAATGTATTGTTTTATACTGATATAAATATACATAGATATAAAAATACATATATACAGTGGTACCCCGAGATACAAATATAATCTGTTACAGGGTCACGTTCGGTTGTCGAACATTTCATATGTCTAAACAAGCTTTACATGTAAAACGCCTAATCCGTGCAACGACTCTCAGAAACAACAGAATAAGTAGATGAAAAAAAATGAAAAGACCAGAGAAAAATCAAGTAACGTTTCTTCAATCCTTAGATCTGCACATTGTTAATGTAATAAATGATAATAAAACAATATAAAACACATGCAAAATACGTAATATATACACAAATGTGAAAACTTACCTTGAGTGAAGCCATATGTCGGAGGAGGTGGAATGGATGGCAGAAAACATTACGGCCATAAGTTAAAGGTAACTTTCTCGAGTTATATTTCACAAATTACTAACACTAACACGGTTTCAAGCATGAGTGTGGACAGATAGAGAGAGAGCTTCTGAGAGTGCGTCATGGGTGTTTTTCTAGCTTGCGGTACAGAACAGCCCTTTCCACATTATAAACCTTATTTCTTTTACAACGCCTTGATTCTAACATTTGTTATAGAACATTATTAGTAATCTATACATAATGTTTCGCTGTGTTGTTGAAGTGTTTTGAGCGCATGAGACCCTTTTTGCACTGGGAGATAGGAGCGCAAGAACCCAGAAGCGATATGCGACGTTATACAAACTAGCGGATATAGAGCAGAACAGTGATATATATATATATATGCCAACGGTGTCAGATTTTGGTCATGTATTTGTCCACAGTTGTGGCTTCTATTCAGTGTTGTCAAAAAGTCCACTAGGGACTCAAGCATTCACTTATTTTATATATATATATAAAAAAAATTTAGGCGAGGATGATTTTAAAAATTTGTACAAAGTTTGTCAATCTATAACTTTTGTTCCCTTAAAGTCGAAACGCAGACGAATATCGAACCTGGGAGATGGTAGCAAATTTTGTAATGGGCAAATTGATTTGCGAGTGTAGGTGATTAACAATCATCCGCTCTATAAAAGGAGCACTTGCCCTGCACTCATCCAGCTAACTATTGTTGTGAATTTACATAAATTCATTAAACCACGCCAACTTTTCATCATAATTTTCTATGTCAAATATCTTCTAAACAGAACAAAGTAGAAACACGGCGGTTGTTTTATATTGATCTAAGTGGAAAGTAAATCAACCAATGATGTCACTGATTCCTCCACAGCAACCAGATTGTTTACCATAGCAACCAAATTGGCATATCTCCATTTAGCTTATGAAAATGCTAGAGACATGGGTTAATAAGCTTCACCCATTGTGACATCACAAACAATATATTGTCATTGACCACTCCATAGCATCCAGACTGGTTACCATAGCAACCAAATATGCATATCCCTATCTCAGCTTAAGATATACATAGAGACATGGGGCTTGCTGTGTTTAATTGTATTGGCATGGGGAACACTACATTAGCTCACTGACTCCTCCATAGCAACCAGACAAGTTACCATAGCAACCAATATGGCATATCTCTATCTCAGCTTAGAAAAATCACAGAGACATTGGGGTTGTTTTATTTTATTTAAAATCTTTCACCTTTTAGTTTCCAGTTTCTTTGAGCTTAAGCATTGTTTCAGCTTTTGTGAGATTTAAACATTTCATAGTTTTACCTATCAGCTATGGGTTTCAGCAATTCGCTAGAAAATGCCCTTTCTAGTTGTTTTGGCTTGCAAAAGCCAACCGACTGTTGTTACTTTTAAACTTCTTCTTCTTACTGAATTTTCTGTCAGATACTCCTCCTAGACGCTTGAGCTACTGACTCCAAACTTTCCACAAACCTTCAAACTGATCATCACTTGTATATCTCAGCTCAGGAAAACTGTAGTGACACGGTGGTCGGTTTATGACATTTATCTTAATCAAAGCCTCACCCACTGGTTTATGTTTTTATAATCGAAAACTTAAAATCCTCCTTTAAACGTTTAAAAATTTTAAGCCATTCATAAACTTTTTCATGCTAGTTTCAAACTTGTAACTTTTTAAAACTTTTTCAAAGTTCAGTATCTTGCAATCTTTACCCTGATTCATACTTCAAACTTTCTCATACTGGTAAAAGACTTTTGAAACTGTACAAAGCTGGATTTTTCAAACCAACATGAAGATTAACTTTAAAATCTAGTTATTATTATTTTTCGATTGTTCAGTCGCTAACTACTTCCGCATAATTTAAGCTAAGCGATCTAGGTTGCGCCGCGTATTTCCCACCTAGGGTATAGCCACCACACGGAACCTGGCAGCACTGACTGCTCCGCTCAGTCAGATGCCGAAGGGGGGTGGATGAGAGAGCCGCCCAGAGGGGGAGCTCTTAGAAAGGTGTACTTCTCCTGAAGACAAGGAGAGTACTGCAAGCTTACACCTGCTCCGCCCCCTAAGGGTTACTGCCACCACTCAGGACCGCAGAGGGAACAGAGCCTACATCAAGGTTGTAGAACCTGATGAAAGTGTTAGGTGTAGACCAGCCAGCAGCTCTACATATGTCGGAGAGTGAGGCCCCTCTAGCCAGCGCCCACGAGGCAGCGATGCCGCGAGTGGAGTGGGCCCTCAGATGGAGAGGGCAGGGAACCTCACACACCTCATAAGCAAGGCGAATAGCCTCCACTAGCCAGTGGGCAAGCCGTTGCTTGGAGACCGCGGAACCCTTACGCTGGCCTCCGAAACATACGAAGAGCTGCTGGGAGCACGAAGCTCCCGGGTTCTCTCCAAGTAGGTCCGGAGAGCTCGCACAGGACATAACGAACCCTGGGCTGGTTCTGCCTCCTCCCGGGGCAGAGCTTGCAGGGTCACCACCTGGTCCCGGAAGGGGACGGATGGGACCTTGGGGATGAATCCGGGCCTGGGTCTGATGGTAACCAGAGAATCACCAGGGCTGAATTCCAGGCAGGATTCGTCGGCGGACAGTGCCTGGAGATCTCCCACCCTCTTAATTGAGGCCAAAGCGAGCAGGAGTGCGGTCTTCAGTGAGAGGACGTGCAGCTCCGCAGAGTGCAAAGGCTCAAAGGAGACTTCCGCAGCCCAGACAGGGCGACGGAGAGGTCCCAAGAGGGAACAGAGGGGGGTCTAGGCGGCCTGAGACGCCTAGCTCCCTTGAGAAATCTCACCGTCAGTTCGTGGCTGCCCACTGATTTCCCTTCAACCCGAAGGTGGAAGGCAGAAATAGCGGCGGCATAGACCTTGAGGGACGAAGGGGACAGCCCCCGATCGAACCTCTCCTGGAGAAGGTCAACACGACTCTGATGGGGCACGACCTGGGGTCTTCCTGGCGGGAAGAGCACCACTCGACGAACCGACCCCATTTACCAGCGTAGCATGCTCGAGTAGAGGTGCTAGCGCGTGGTCCAAAGTTCTCACCACGGAGGGTGGTAGAGGCTCGGGGTCCACCGCGGACAGATATGCCATACGTGTAGGGCCCAGAGGTCTGGCCGCGGGTGCCTGTATCCCCCCCCTGAGTCAGGAGGTCTGGACTCAGAGGGATCAGCCAGGGGGGGGGCTGTCACGAGCGCAAAGAGGTCTGAAAACCAAGCTCTGTTCGGCCAAAAAGGGGCGATCAGGAGCAGTTCGTGCTCGTCCTCCCTGACCTTGCACACTAACTGTGCCAGAAGGCTCACTGGGGGAAACGCATATAAGCGTTTGTTCCTGGGCCAGCAGTGTGCCAGCGCATCTGTCCCGAGAGGAGCCAGGGACAGGGAGTAGAAAAGCCGGCCATGGGTGTTCTGGCGGGAGGCAACAGGTCTACCTGGGCCTCGCTGAAGATGTCCCATATCTGCTGAACAGCCCGAGGATGGAGTCGCCATTCTCCTGCCGTGGGGTGAAACCTGGACAGCGAATCCGCGATCTGGTTGCACCCGCCGGGGATGTAACAGGCTTTGAGCGACAGAAGTCTGCTCTGACTCCAGAGGAGCAGTCGTTGGGCGAGGTAGTGCAGAGCACGGGAGCGTACACCCCCCTGGTGGTTGATGTAGGCTACTACCGCGGTGCTGTCGGTCCTGACCAGCACGTGCCGCCCCCGGAGGAGCGGGCAGAAGCGCCGTAGCGCTAGAATGACTGCAACTAGCTCGAGACGGTTTATGTGCCAGCGAGAGCGTCTTCCGGTCCAGGCACCGGACTCTCGGTGGGAACCGCACACAGCGCCCCAACCGGTCTTGGAGGCATCGGTGGTGACAACCACACGGTCAGAGTGACTCGAGAGAGGCACCCCGGACCGCAGGAAGGACTCCGAATTCCAAACCTTCAGGTAAGGGAGCGCGTCTGCCGTAGGCAGACGTAGGGCTCCCCGATGCCATGCCCAACTCGGAACTCGTGAGAGAAACCATAGCTGCAGTGGTCGCATACGCAGGAGCCGGAGTCGAATGACTGGGGCTGTGGCTGCCATATGCCCCAGGAGCCTCTGAAATAACTTCAGTCTGACCACTGGTCGCGAGGACACAGCGGAGAGCGCGGTCAGCAAGGCCCTGGCGCGTTCTACCGATAGTTGCGCCAGCATGCTCTCGGAGTTCAGCTCCATCCCGAGAAAAGAGATGGTCCTCACCGGAGTGAGGCGGCTCTTTTCCCAGTTGACCTTCAGACCCAAACGGTTTAAGTGCGAAAGCACCTTGCCCTGGTGTCGGATCAACTGGTCTCTGGACGAGGCTATGAGAAGCCAGTCGTCGAGGTAATCCAGGATCCGAATGCCTGCCCGGCGGAGCGGGGCTAGTGCGGCCCTGACAACCTTCGTGAAGGTGCGAGGGGATAGGGCAAGACCGAAGGATAGGACCTTGTACTGGTATGCATGGCCTTCGAAACAGAACCTTAGAAAGGGTCTGTGTCTTGGTACCACTTCTACCTGAAAGTACGCGTCCTTCAGGTCGATTGTTGCGAACCAATCTCCAGGACGGATGCACGGTAGAATGCAGCGGACCGTCAGCATCTTGAACCGGTACTTGGCCAGGTGCCGGTTTAGACGCCTCAGATCCAAGATTGGTCGCAGCCCGCCTGATTTCTTGGGGACCAGGAAGTATGGGCTGTAAAACCCGCGTTCCATCTCGGCTGGGGGTACCGGCTCGATCGCACCTTTTGTTAAAAGGGCGTCGATCTCCTCTCGCAGGAATGAGGCGCCTGTTCGGGGAACAGGAGTGTGAAGCACACCTCGAAACCTGGGGGCGGACACGAACTGAATCGTGTAGCCCTGCCGGATTGTCCGGACCACCCACTGTGAGACCCCAGGAAGCTTCCGCCAGGCTCCCAGGTAAGCTGACAGGGAGTGTGGTCGGGACGTGCCGATGGTCCCCATGGCGGGGCCGCCCGAAGGCGGACTTAAGGGCGGAATCACCAGGGGCTGACCCTGGGAGATGGTCAGATGAGGGCAGGGGTGTTGTGCCCCCGCGCTCTCTGCCATGGCCAGCGGAGCTCGCGCCCAAGTCGGGATCTTCGTCGGACCGAGGAAGAGGAACCCCAGAGCGCAGGGCATGCGAGTCCACTATTCTCAGGCAGGAAGTGAGATCTATCTTGACACAATGGGTGCCGCCGTCCGAAGGACAGCAGCGAGGAGTGTGTGGTGGACCCCCCCCCCCTGGGGGAGCTGGGTCGATGACCAGACCCAAAGACGATCTCATATCCTCCCGAGTTGCCAACCTCAGGGGAGCTTCACTAGAAACCTTCGTCTGCTTTCGAAAACCTCTGAGGTTGGCTCCATCTTCCGCATGCAGGGGTTTTCCCCGGACCAGAGGTCGAAGGAGTAAACCAAGGCGGGAGACGTACTCTTTGGCAGCGAACAGGCGGAGAGGGTTCCGGCACAGAAGCAACGCCCGCTGCTTCTGGCATGGAACTATACCCAGACCCTCCGCCTGTCTCCTGATCTTGGAGACCTTTGACGAAAATCTCCACGGCGACGCCAAAGAGACCATCCGGGGAGACAGGCGCGTACGGAAGCCGAAATCGGTCCTCAGGACGCATTGAAGCCTGCTCGAACCACAGATGGCGTTCCTGGACCACAAGCGTGGACATCGCGTGACCGATGTTCAGCACGGCTGATCTTGTAGCACGAGGTGACAATCAGCGGCTGAAAGCGAGTCTCAGAGAGACTGCTAGTCACCACCACCCTGGTGCATGTCACGGAGGACCTGTAAGGTCGCCATAGCATGCAATGATGCAGCAGATTTACCCGCAGCTGAATAAGCTCTCATCATCAGGGCTGATGAAAAACCTCCCAGCTTTGGCGGGAACACCCGAACGAGACCGCCAAGCAGCAGCGCTGTCGGGGTAAGCACCGCGACAACCTGCCCACTCGGGGAATCGAAGAGTAGCCCGTATCTGCTGCATTGACCAGAGTGGTGAAGAGGGAGGAGCTCAATCCCCTGACAGGCAGGGGAGCCTGCCAGAATTAGTGAGCTCCTCGTGCTTCTCGGGGAGAAAAAGGCACTAGCGGTATGCGGGGAACCTGTCCCGGCGCCTGCCTAGCCACCAATTCTCCAGCCGCGACAGCATCGAATCGGGGGGGAGGAGTCACCCCCGCCGATCGAGGCTGCGGCTGTGAGAGCACCGCGAACGCCTCCGGCTCCAGCTCGGCTGCAATCCCGAAGGAGGCAGCTGAACTGGAGAACCGAAAGCCGCGCCCCTTCCGATGCTGCGTGGGAGAGCAGATCGTTTACAGGATCATACGAGGTACCGGGCGACACCGAAGCGCCGTCCGATTCACCCGCAGACCAGACGGGAAGCACGCTCGGTGTTTGGGGATGACGCGAGGAATCACCTGACGCCGCTCTACCCAAAACTTCCGCGTGCGACTCAGCAGAGTGCTGCAATGCAAACACTCGCGCTTCACGAGAGCCGCGTCGGTGTGCTGGAAACCAAACACATCGCGCAACTCCCGTGACCGTCTTTTCAACGAGAAGCCCACAACAGCCAGGAATAGTGCACGTTTTGCTCATCGTGTCGTGAAAAATGGACAGGATAAACGAGAAAACGGCTGAATCACTGGACAGGCTTGCCTGAGAAGATCTCGAGGTGCTGGCGGTGGTGGCATGCTATCTGAGCTAGCAGAGGACTACACCAAAAGAGCCAAGAGGTAAGCAACCTGCTGATCTTTCAAGCTAGAAGCGTCAAAGTTCAGGAGAGAGAGTCTCACTCAGTCAGCTCCGAAGGAAAATTGCATAATGGTGGCGTAGGCACGCCCGGCTTTATACCCGGCTGATTGCTAGTCAATCACCTACGCCTGCAAATTAATTTGCACATTGATATGTTCGTCAGTCGCTCTCACGGTGATTCGCTCCCATTCAGTCGTTCTAATCCCGACTAACGTCTCCGGGACCGACTGAAAGGGAACTGTTGTTGCAGTGAAGAAAGAAAATTTACTACTCTGAATTGTACTTTCTGTACAATTTCAGGGTTGTCGTGGAATTATTGTGTAATTTAATGCAAAAATTTTGTAAACAAAAACAAGAAGTTTGGGTTGCCCTAAAAAAAGATATCAAGCATTGACAAATTTTTTTTTACAAAATAGTAAAAAAAGGCCAAAAAAGGCTCCAGACTTCTAAAAGTTAAGAACCACATATGAATCTGGCTCAATCATACCTCCTTTATCTGGCTGTAAAATATTTCAATAAATTGCTTAGTGTTCTCCTCCAAATGGTTGCCTCTCAGTCCTGGTGTGGTAATTCTTGTCTTATCATCATTAATTATTCCTGTGATGTTTCCCTGTATTCTGTTTTTTTTTTCATCTCCTCATATGTCTGTCTATCCTGTTAACGTAGTCGAGCCAGCTGCGACACAAGCACATTGTGAACATATGTTATGCTTTTGGTTTTCTTGAAACTTGTGCGAGATCTATTTACAGTCACCGGAAATTTTAAAAGCCCTTTAATAAGAGACTTCTGCATAGCATCGCATTGTTTGTAAACTATAAGAAATAAAAAGATGAATTAAAGCAAAGAAATTTAGAGTTTAGTTCAACTACAGAACATAATTCTTGGCAGCCGTTGAGGCTCATTTGAACTCTATTCTATTACCAGGTGTGGGATACTTCATGAAATAATTCTTCCGGGTCCCCTCATTATTCACTATGACTCTGGTTTCAGCACCCGGCATGGTGTGTCTGGATCCTTCTCAGTTCCTCAAATAGGGTTCTACAGAGCTTTCCTAAGAAACCCGGTTCCTCTTGTATGCAGATAATGACCAGTAAAGAAGACAAACCTTTTACACTGCTTTTCATGAGTTCAAATCAGAACCTTGCCTAAGCTCATGAATGTAAGTGGAGAGTATGAATGTGTGAGGCAAGCTGTCCTTCTTGGAAGTGTTTGAGGTGGCATAACATTCAAAGTTCCTGACTGGTCCTGACAGGTGATTTAAACTTTCAGATCAACCAAAACAGCAGATAACCCCAACCCCTTTTTTCAATGTTTATGCTGAACAGATTTGTGTTCCTGTTTAAATAAAGGTATCTATGTAAACACTGGTGTAATATTCATGCAAATGTGCTCTTTTACCCTCAGAGCCTCAGCTGAAAGGCATCGTCACTCGACTGTACTGTAGGCATGGCTTCTACCTGCAAATGTTACCCGACGGAACCCTGGATGGCACAAAGGATGAAAACAGCTCTTTCTGTAAGTTTAATCAAAAAATAGGTTTGCTATTTTTTCGTTTACTACAGTGTAAAAAATAAAATTGCAAGGCAACCGACTGCAAAGGAAGTTAGAATGTTCTCAGTGATGTTTTGCCAAATTATTTTTCTAAGTTGACTGAAACGGATGCTTGAAGTCCAGTAGACCTTTCTGAGTAGGTTTATTGAACTGTCATTATTACTAAAATTAAACAAGGTTTGAGAGAATTTAAGAAATTAATTTGCACAAGGTGGCACGGTGACGCAGTGGGTAGCACCGTGGCCATTTAGTTAGAGGGCCACGGTAGAAGTTTGTATCTACTCCCTATGCTTGCGTCGGGTATCTCTGGGTACTCTGGTTTCCCCCACAATCCCAAAAACATGCGGTTAGGTTAATTGAATTAAATACAGTATGATTGTGAGTGTGAATGTGTGTGTTGCCCTGCAATGGACTGGTGACCTGTCTAGGGTGTACTCCCACTATTATCACACAGTTCTTTCCCTATAAATATCATGTTCCTTTTCTGAGACGTATTTCTAAACCCACACAAATAGATGTGGGCAATAACTGTTCAAAATGATGTAAAGAAAAACTTTCAGACCAACGCTCTACTTAACAGATATCTATTTAACAGCAAATATCTATTCCTTACAAATTATTCAGTTTTATCATTTTCTCCTAGTGCTGGTCATCTGATCATGCCAACCTTATCCATTGCCTCCTCAGCAAGCTGGTGGTGGTAAAACTTTAGCTTTCCTTGCCAAAACATCACAACATCTCACTTAGCAAATATAACAGATCAACAGACTCTAATAGAAAAAGCTGACTTAACCATAAACAGGGATGAGTTTAAGGTCTTTGTTTCAAAAGTCATGGATTGGATCCCAGGAATTTGTGAAAAGTATAATGGGATAAATATTTTCTGAAGAGCTCTCCAACTGTGTTCAGTTGTAAAGATTAAATTAAATACATTTTTATAGACTACTTAAAAGGTGAATAAAGGAGAGAGCAATAAGAGAAGCAGTGTGATTGCTGTCTAGCTTTTTATATGCCGGTTGTACACTTAGGGGAGAGAAAGGTGAAATTGCTTTGTTAACTGATGCACAGTTTACATTGTTTCCTCAAATTAGGACTGAACCCATTCTAATTGAAGGCTATGTGTGGGTCAACTGGATGCTGTTAAATGTCATTTGCTCATTTCACAAAGAAAAAAAAACTCTTACACTTTTCATCAAAAAAGTCAATCAGCTTTAACCTTTAAAAAGGACACGAGGGGATAAAGGAATGGTCAGATAAAACATTATAGAGTTTCCTCCATGCTTTTCCTATATACTTTATAAGTTGCTTCACCATCCAGTGATACTGTATGTACCTTGGGGACATTAGTAAATATGAAACTGGCACTAGCACTGACACTGGCGCAGGGGCATACAGATGACGGCACAACCATGTTCTTAGGAAACAGAGCATCTGGAGTAGGACGCAAACACCTAACCAAGCAACCTAATGGTAAGTGTTTTTCATTTGTTCAACCTGGAGAGAATCAGTTGAAGCCACAAGGGGGGCAGACAAGATCACTGCTGACCCCTGGAAAGGCGTGGGAGGTGTGTGTCGACCTAGACAGGTAACTACTTTTTCCGAGGGAGATCCATCAACATTGTAAAATTTGCACACCTATGCATCTGCTACACTGCAGCTGCACTGCAATACTAGAAGGTGCTTCAGTGAACTGTAGTAAACTCCAAGTCACATGGGGTCAAAGAAGCAATTCACACTGTGTGAGGTGCGTGTTTGGAGAAGAAGAGGATGGGTGTTCACCCAATAAATATAAACACAAACTATTTGTTTTCTGAAGAAAAAAAACACTTCTCTTTCTTACAGCCAGTTTCAGACTGCATGATTATATCCCCAGTTTTGAGTTTGTAAACAATTGCTTGAGACTGCCCAGAATCACATGCGATTTGGAGCTCGTACACAGGTGTGATGTCTGGAGCAATCACAGTCTTGCAGTGTGAAATTTGCTCTGAGTGGAAATAATGTCTGTGATTCCCTTTCAGTCGGTCCCGGAGACATTAGTTGGGATTAGACCAACTGAATGGGAGCGAATCCCTGTGAGAGCGACTGACCGAACATATTAACGTGCAAATTAATTTGCAGGTGTAGGTGATTGATTAGCAATCAGCCGGGTATAAAGCCGGGCGTGACCTACGCCTCAGTATGCAATTTTCCGAGGAGCGGACTGAGTGTGACTCTCTTCTCCATACTTTGACTCAAGCTAAAAGTGATTAGAAGGTTGCTTTCCTCGGCATTCCGGTGTCGTCCTCTGCTAGCCCAGTTAGCAAGCCACCATACAGCCGCACCTCTGATCCTTTGGCAAAAGCCTGTCCAGTATTTCGCCGTTTTAGCACTAATCCTGTCATCTTCACGACACGATGAGCAAACGTGCACAATAGTCCTGGCTGGGTTTTCTCGTCGAAAAGACAGTCACGGGAGAATGCGCAGAGTGTTTGGCTTCCAGCACTTTACGCGGCTCTCATGAAGCTCCCTCTCCACCTGTTCGCTGCCAAAGAGTACGTCTCCCGCCACGGTTTACTCCTTGGACCTCTGGTCCAAGGAAGACCCCTCCATGTGGAAGACGGAGCCAACCTCTGAGGTTTTCTGACGAAGACCTCGTTTTGGGCACGAGTTCCGATGGCCATGGCAGAGAGCGCGGGGGCTCAGCTCCCCCTCCCTTATCTGACCATACCCCAGGGTCCGTCCCTGGTTATTCCGCCCGCAAGTCCGCCTCCTGGCGGCCCCCATACCTGGGAGCCAGACGGAAGCTTCCCAGGGTCTCACAGTGGTGGTCCGGACAATCCGGCAGGGCTACACGATTCAGTTCGGTCCCCAAGAAAACAGACGGGCTGCGACCAATCTTGGATCTGAGGCATCTGAACCGTCACCTGGCCAAGTATCGTTCAAGATGCTAAAGGTCTGCTGCATTCTACCGTGCATCCGTCCTGGAAATTGGTTCGCAACGATCGACCTGAAGGACATGTACTTTCAGGTAGAAGTGGTACCGAAACACAGACCCTTCCTAAGGTTCTGTTTCGAAGGCCATGCATACCAGTACAAGGTCCTACCCTTCGGTCTTGCCCTCTCCCCTCGCACCTTCACTAAGGTTGCCAGGGCCGCACTAGCCCCGCTCCACCGGGCAGGTATTCGGATCTTGGACTACCTTGACGACTAGCTCCTTATAGCCTCTTCCAGGGACCAGTTGACCGGGGCAAGGTGCTCTCGCATTTAAACCGTCTGGGTCTGAAGGTCAACTGGGAAAAGAGCCGCCTCACTCCGGTGAGAGTCATCTCTTGTCTCGGGATGGAGCTGAACTCCGAGAGCATGCGGGGGCGCTTGTCGGTAGAACGCGCCCGGGCTTTGCTGGCCGCCCTGTTGGCGGTGTCCTCTCGACCAGTGGTCAGACTGAAGTTATTTCAGAGGCTCCTGGGACATATGGCAGCCGCAGACCCATGTATTCAACTCGGGCTCCTGCGTATGCAACCACTGCAGCTATGGCTTCTCTCGCGAGTTCCGAGTTGGGCATGGCGTCGGGGAACTCTCCGCCTGTCTACGACAGGCGCGCTCCCTTACCTGAAGGTCTGGAAGTAGGTGGGCTTCCTGCGATCCGGAGTGCCTCAAAGAAGGTCCTCCAATCGCGTGGTGGTCACCACCGACGCCTCCAAGACCAGTTGGGGTGCTGTGTGCGGTTCCCACCGAGAGTCCGGTTCCTGGAACGGACGGGTTTCTCGCTGGCACATCAACTGTCTCAAGCTAGTTGCATTCCCCCTGGCTCTGCGGCGCTTCGGCCCGCTTCTCCGGGGTCGGCACGTGCGTCGGTATTAGCGTACATCAACCACCAGGGCGGTGTACGCTCCCCTGGCCTGCACTATCTCGCCTAACAGCTGCTCCTCTGGAGTCAGAGCAGACTTCTGTCACTCAAAGCCAGTTATATCCCCGGGGATATAATATGTATCCAGGGAACACCTGGAAAGTTGGACGTCAGCTCTAGAAAGAAGAGGAATGAAAGTCAGTCGCAGTAAGACAGATTACATGTGTTTGAATGAGAGAGAGGGAAATAAAACAGTGAGTTTACAGGGGGCTGAGGTCAAGAAGGTGCAGGAGTTTAGGTATTTGGGGTCATTAGTCCAGTGCGACGGGGAGTGTGGAAAAGAGGTAAACAGACGAGGGGCAGGTTGGAGTGGATGGAGAAAAGTGTCAGGGGTGTTGTGTGACAGAAGAGTGTCAGCTAGAATCAAAGGAAAGGTGTACAGAATAGTAGTGAGACCAGCCATGATGTATGAGTTGGAGACTGTGGCAGTGAGGAAGAGACAAGAGGCAGAGATGGAAGTAGCAGAGATGAGGATGTTGAGGTTCAGTTTAGAAGTGACGAGGATGGACAAAATTAGGAATGAGCACATCAGATGGACAGCTCAGGTTGGTTGTTTTGGAGACAAAGTCAGAGAGGCTAGATTGAGATGGTTTGGACATGTGCAGAGGAGGGATAGTGGTTATATTGGTAGAAGGATATTGGAGATGGAGCTGCCAGGTAAGAGGTCAAGAGGAAGGCCAAAGACGAGATATATGAATGTGCTGAAAGAGGACATGAAGGTAGTTGGTGCAAGAGTAAAGGATACTGAATCCATTTTGAATGCTCGGTTGAAGAGAAGAGATTAAAGGTGTCCTTGTACACATGCAGTCTTTGCATATTTTGAGGAAGTCCTCTGCTCTCAGGTGCTCTCTGTGATCTGAAGTTGTGTCCTGCATGTTAGTGATGTCTTGAGCTATCCAAGGGTCAAGAGTCATAAAATCCTCTGTTGGCTTTGAGGGGTCAGTTGGCTCTCACTGGTTCTTGATAAGGTAAAGTCCTGCACCCTTAACTTGCCCATTCTGCACTTCAGGGGGGGGGGATCTTCAATGAACAACAAACCTTAGAGAGATCTTCAATGAACAACTGACATTCTAGGAACACACCACAAGAAAATTTGCTCTGTTTACCAACAGAAAGATCAGATCTAACAGGGTATTAAACATTTTTTTTGTTCAAGCCATGGTCATATCAAGACTGGATTATGGTAATACTCTAATCCAATACTGTAAACTCAGTCCCGATCCTTTTCCCGGTCACCCCTTTTCCTCGTTTTTGTTGTATATACTAAATTCATTTAAAAAGTTTATTATCTGGACCGGGATTCTATCGTAAGAATAACTTGTTAGATTTATTTTTGTTCCTCTAATTGTCTAAAAACAAGTGTGCAACTCCAAAAGCATATTGTTGCAATAGCATATTGGGCTGTGTTTAGCAATGCTTCAGATTTGTTATATGGAGGACTAACATATTGCCTGCTGATTGTAAGCAAGGACATTTGGTACTGGGATACAATGAATTATGACTCTGCTGTGTATTACCAGTTTCACCTAGAATAAAAACAACATTAGATGTTCATGGTGATTTTGCCTGTGTGTTTGCTTTTGACATTCGCTGTGTTACCAGGATAACATTACCCAGAGCATTGACAGGCTCATCAGACAGATCTCTTCCAAAAACCCTACTCTACTTATCTCTCGCTATCTGTCTGTTTTGTTGACTGAGGTCAGATTTTTGAGACGTGCCCTCTCATTAGCAGTGAGGGGGTCTCAGTGAAGCTATTCTTTATGCACCACATGGAGGTGTATACTAATTAGTCCCAAAAACTGCCGAATCAGCACAGAGAGAGAATAAATAATAAAGGGGTTTTGATTCTTATTTGGTTTTCAAGTCATACATTACAATGCTATCATTTAAGGGAGCTGATGAACCCTGGCCTGAGTGTACACTAAATGATAAAGCAGTTTGATTAAAAAAAAATCTAGGTTATACCTTTTTGAGAGTAATTCTTAATATTTAAAGAGAGTGGCTGCATAGAGAGAACAAAATACTTTTTTTATTTGAACCAGCACCTAGCTGAACATTGTGCTTTACCGCTGTTTTACGATTGAGCTGCCATGTCTGAACTGAAATAATTTGAATTTACCCTTATTTGCCAGTTACTCTTAAACTAACATTCTACCTTAACCATTTTTGGAGGAAAAAGTTACATTTTACTCTTTCAAGAGTTCGACCACCTGGACTTGCCCTGAGTTCGAGAGTGTGGGTGGCGGGTACGAACGTACGGGCTAGCTGAATGCTCGGATTTGTCCGAGTAGACTCCCACCAACTCACATTTGAGGTGAAGGGGAGGAAGGTTGGTGTGGCGAAGCTGGTTCAGACAGAGTCAGGGAGCAGATGGATGGTATGGTGTATGTGGATAAAGGTAAATGGAATAATTGAAATAGGTGTCGTCTCCAGATTAACTCCTCCCGAAAAACGATTAGCAAACTGTTCTTATGTTAATTACACTTCAAGAAAGGCTGTTCAATTTTCTAGTTATTAACACTGCTGCCAAGCAGTAGCTAGGTTCTAGAAGGAGATCTCAGTGCATGTATAATGCTAGTTGGGAGCTAAGGCTCCCCTTTTGCTAGCGTTGTGTTAAAGTACCTTATTCTTGCGAGCACTGTGGTTTCCTCCAATCGAGCACTGTGGTTTCCTCCAATTGAAAATCGAGCACTGATTTTCCTGCAATTGCCTAAACTCCAACACCCAGAAAAATGGGTTTCCTATATGGGTCCTTCGTTTAGGTTTCAAGGTCAATTAGTCAACAGCATTGCTCCATTGACAAGGTGACCTCCTAGAGTTCCTTCTGTGAGATTTCTCTATGGTCTAAGTCATTCCCCAGTGTTTAGTTACTGGCTAGTTCTCCTGTTCCAGAAGATTCCCTCTTCTTGAGAGTGTTCTTGTTGGTGCACATTCTCCATCGTCAGCTTGACCTTCAAGCCGAGCTCACCCGTTGGTGCCCTGGCTTGTGCGCTCACTCCATCATGCCTGGTGGTGTGTGCACACCTTAGACACTGACCCATAATGTGCTACTCTCCTCTGGAGACTCACCTATCCCTCTAAGTATCCACAGCCCCTGGACTATTACCACAATTGAATAAACAATGTAAATACAGTCTCCTGTCTGTGTGTTAGTCGCTCTAATACATGACCTTGAGACCCTAGAACCCCAATCCTCTCCCCATTCAGATTTTTTGAGATGGAGGGTGGAGGTGGGGTGTTTTTGTTTTTATAAAAGCAGTGCTGCTAATAGAACTGGTTAAATGATTTGACAGACTCATCACAAACTTTGTTACTAAAACATAAATGAAAATCAAACACCAGCAATTATGAAAGAATAGTAATTGGAGTTTACTGTGATTGAATGCCACCTTTGCCCCTAGTCCCGTCTAATTGTGTTGATGTGTTTTAAAGAGTGTTATTAGATGCAGAGGTGACATCTTAGATATTCATGAGAGCATTTTTGAATAAATGTTTGTAAACATGCCTGTAATTTCAAGGAAACAAATGAAACACCTAGAGTCTGATTTAGATGCTGTAGTTTTATTGGATGTTTTATTAGATGATTTTAGAAGATACATTAATTTGTTCATTTTCTAACCCGCTTATTCCCTTTCGGGGTCACGGGGGTCTGCCAGTGCCTATCTCCAGCACACATTGGGCGAGAGGCAGGAGTACACCCTAGTTGCCAGTCCATCACAGGGCAACACACACTCACACATTCACACCTAATGGAAATTTAGATTATTCAATTAACCTAACCGCATGTTTTTGGGATTGTGGGGGAAACTGTAGAAAAGCTTAAGGAAACCTACGGGGAGAACATGCAAACCCCTTCCAGGAAGGTCACCGACGTTCTCTTGGATGTATCAAAGCTAAATATATAGTTCTACAAAGATTATCACTGGGTCCCTAGATGGCATATTGCTTGTCATGGTATATTTAAACAAAGCCAACCAAACAGATGGTATGCCTCTGATAGGTGTTCCATCACAGAGCTTGTGCCCCCTCAGAGGAAACAGAGCACTGCAGACCGGCACTCCTTTAAATTTCATCTTCAGTTCATTCAGAATTTGATTATGTAATGCTTAAATGAGCAAAGCGGGAGAGGAATGATGAGATGCTTGTGCCTTGTGTTGTGTGTGCTCTTCTATGACCACTTAACATCCTGATCCAATGATGCACTTTAGAGAGAGAGAATAAGAAAGATTTAGGCTGAGTTGGATTTTTACCAGCATGGTTTGTTAGAACAACAATCATGTTTAAATGATTCCACAGGATGTATTGACCATGGAAGGAAAGACTCTGCATTTACTGTGCGTGATTTTTTTTCCCATATGCTTTAACTAATTTGCTGTCAGTTGTGACAGTGTGCTCGTTTTATTCTTGAGACTCAACGATGCATAATACATTTTAAATGTAAACTAGACGGCTACAGTTTGCACGCAAATTTTGAGGTTAGCTTGTGCTGGTGGCATTTATACCTTTTTTTAAATGCTGTCAATGTCCATATGAGTAACATAAACCAACCCCAATGTCTCTATGTTTTAAGATGAGATAGAGCTATGCTTGATTGGTTGCTATGGTAAGCATTGTTATGGAGGAGTCAATGACATGACATATAGTTTCCCATCAATATGAGTAAAATATCACAACCCCATGTTGCCAAGATTTTCCTAAGCTGAGATAAAGATATACCAGTTTGGTTGATACGATAAACAGTATGGTTGCTGTGGTGGGGTCAGTGACCTAATATATTGTTCCAAGTGTCATTCATTCATTTTTCAAACTGCTTATTCCCTTTTTGGGATCACCAGTAAAAGGACCAGCCCCCATGTCTCTGGTTTTTGCCTAAGCTGGGATAGAGGTGTGCCATATTAGTTGCTATGGTAACCAGTCTGGTTGCTATGGATTGCTCAGTGGCATAATATAATGTTCTTTTTTTCTTTGAATTATGTGACTAGAGTTTGTTTGCTAGGGTAAACGATTTGCTTGCTATGAAGTGGTCTGTGTCGTTATAACAAATGTAAATTGTTACTATGATTAACATAATCAAACCCCCATTCCTCTATGATGTTTCATCTTGACGATATTTTTGGTGCCATATCTCATTCATTCTTAACGGCCATTATAAGTCAATTGTGACCTTAATACAGCAACCCCCATGTCTCTATGATGTTCCATTTGGAAGATTTTTGACATTGAAAATGATGTTTAAAGTGGGCGTGGCTTGATGAATTGATGTTAAATCTTAAGCATTGATTGGGTGGATTAGTGATTTGCATACTTAATGCTGCTATGACTCTCCTATGTCAACCAATTACAGATGCTCTTTTACAACTGGATCCTATGGGATGGCCACTTTAAATGAATAGGAGCAATGCATTTCAGTGAAGCAAACATTCCTAATTACACAGATCAAAGAAAAAAAAACCTCTGAAGCACTGAATTTATTCTGTATCAGCTCGAACGTCTTCAGTTTCCGCGGGATATCATCTTCCATGTAAAATGCATTCATCTTATTGGAGCGATTTTCGTCCCTCTCTGTGGTATAGTCCTCCTGGTTTAAAAACCATAGGTCGCATCAAAATGAAAAAAGCATCATCTGAACGAGGACAATTTGCTCTACTACTTTAAAATAAAATTGGTGCATAAAAGCTAAAGTTTAGTTTAGAAAAGAGGAAAAGTATTGAAGACGTTTGTATTCAACTTTCTGGAGTGCAGCATATATACATATAATAGCTGAAAGTGTGTAGTTCTGTTTAAAGATTGAATGGTTTCTCTTGAAAAAAGTGTGTGGAAGTAGTAAAGGTTGAAAGAAGGTCAAGTTTAATGGAGGTCTCCCCATTCATTTCAATGGGAAAAATATTTTAAATTAAGTTAAATATTATAAAAATCTATAACATATTTGAATTTGGAAAATAATAGCAACTTTATTTAAAAGAAGCTGAACGTTTTCACATTTGAATGGTGTTTCTAGGGCAAAGTATGAACATCATTCACAAGCCAACATAAAAAGTTTAGGAGACATAATAATTAGTCTTTTAGACTAAGACTGAATAAAATTTCCTTGGAGCAAACCAGACCCTCGGACTATGATGCTTTCAGCTGGAAGATATTACCTGCATTCTGGTGATGCCTGAGCTAGCCTAGATAGCCCAGCTACCCTACTGGGCTTGTGTGCTCTGAGCCCGGCCTATGAGTGTCTGTAATGCTCTTGAAAGCCACAAAGGTGATGGAGGTGCCATCACCCTCCGTTCCTCACATTTTGTGGTAGGATGATTGATTTCCCATGATCCTCCAATGCCTTTCTTTCCTGTGGTCCATGAGGTGCTCACATAGGCACCCCTGTCTGCCCAAGATTCTGGTTCCTTTTCATTCTCTATCTTTGTCAACAGAGCAGTTAGGGGCTACTCCTGAATTCTCCGGATGGAGCAGGCTGTCTAATGGCATCTGTGGCCCGACAGTACTGTCACTTGGAAACATCACCCAAGTTACCCCCTCCAAAGTCTGGAAGTTTACTCGGCTACAGGTCAAGTTGCACATCACTCCATGCCATGACCACTCTGTGGGTCTTTCAGACCATGATCTTTAGTGACATACACAAGGGTAGTGGCAGCCAGCAGACCATGTCAGACTTGCGTTCTGCCACTATTCCTTCGGGCCATGAAGTTAGCATTGCCAATACAATGTCCACTATTGTGGTCCATTAATGCCACCCTTCGGCTAGACCAGGCAAACATGCTTCCTGAAGACTGGACACAATTTCTGGAGGTGGCCTCTTCAATGTCTGTGAAAGAATATTATCACCTCACCCTAAAGGTCTGGAGGTCTGTGTCTGTTTTTTGCGCTGATCTTCCCCTCGGAGGGTTTACCTTCATGCCTCCATGAGAGTACTCAGCTAAGGCTAAGGTACTGCTCCTTGGAAATCACAGAATGAGTGAAAGCTCCAACTGGGTTTAAAAGGTTGATTAATTAATTACCAACACAGAGAGAGGGGGGGAGAGAGAGAGAGAGCGAGAGACAGAGGATCTTAAAGCTGAGCAGTGTAGGACTTACAGTGTCTACGAGTATCGTCCATTTCTTTCTGTCTCCAAATGTCACCAAGGGAACAAATAAAAATTGCAGCTACTGTTGAAGTCATACCTCACTGTAACAGAACTCTATTTAAAAACAATGAGGATTGACGAAGATGATTGAATGGTTAATTTCTGGATTACGTTAGGGCTTGGTAAAATGGAGGCTGCTGTCATCATTGCTTTTAAAGTTTTTTAAAGATAAAATCTAAAATTAAACTCTTCTCTCAAACTTTTCTGCTTGAGGGGCAACAAAGGTCTACACCTCTGCCATTCTTATGATCGATGTCAAAATTACGCCTGTTTCGCACCGCAAGCATAAGCATAGCGCAAACCGCATATTTTTTTCGGTACCCATGTTAATTTAATTACCAAGAAAAATAAAAATATTATTTTTACCTTTAATAGTTTAAATAATTCATACAGATGTTTTCTGACGTTACAAATAACGCATTTATTTATTACTACTATATTATTATTAAAATGTAGGAACATTATTCACACTGACCTCCAAAGCTTTCATGGTTGGTCTTCATTGCCAAGCTCACAGTGAACATGACACTGAAAGGGTATTTCTCAAATCTGCTGTGTTCCTGTAGAGACTTATTGCCCTAGGACATTTGTCAATACTGTTAAACTCAACATGTCATTCAAGTCATTTTTCACCAATAATCCCTTCAGTCAATGCTTCACACCAAAATAGACATACACGCACACACATACACTCATCCACAATGCAGCAGGCTCCTGAAAGAGCAGGCGACACGGCCCTGGTGTCACACAGAGAGAACACGCCGAAAGCTAACATCCCATTTCTGGAAATGCTTGAGATCTTTTTAGTCATGTCTGAGGAAAGAAAATCTGCAGTGTTAAGACATTTGTATAAAATGTGCCTCACCCAAAAAGCAGGTGTTTGAACTTTTATGTGCTTTTAGCCGTTTGTGTCAAAGCAGGCAAAAAAATGAAAAAAAAAAAAAATTGAAATCTTTCATCGACATTTCAAAAAGCCAACCCCCCCCCACTGACATCTATTCAACCATTTCTCTCTCTCTTTCTCCATCACTGACTCGCAGTGCTGTTCAACTTGATTCCTGTGGGACTGAGGATTGTGGCAATGCAGAGCACCAAGACCGGACTCTACATCGGAATGAACAGTGAGGGCTACCTTTACACATCAGTAAGTCGACAGCCTGTACTGCAGCATTGTAAAATGAATTATTGGTCTCAGCATATTTGAAAACACACATTTCAAGTATATGAAACTATATTTACTCATCTGATCCAGGTGCACCATTGGGCCAATGCAATATGGAAATGATCATGCATTTCAATATGTATGTCCTTGTATGATTAGGTAAATCCAGTGGGCAACTATGCTGAGGGTAATGCATCCACAATTGTGAAACCGTAACGTCTAGGTTACTTGCGTAACCCCACGTTCCCTGAATAGGGAACGGAGACGTTACCCTTCGCCATGCCCTGGAAGTCATGGATCTGAGGTAAGCTGGGAGGTAAGTAGGTCCAGCTCCTCGGAAAATTCCATACTGAGGCTTAGGCACGCCCGGCTTTATACCCGGCTGATTGCTAATCAATCACCTTCGCCTGCAAATTAATTTGCCCGTTAATATGTTCGTCAGTCGCTCTCACGGTGATTCACTCCCATTCAGTCGGTCTAATCCCGACTAACGTCTCCGGGACCGACTGAAAGGGAACTGAAAAGTAATTTTTTTTTTTAATTATTGTTTTAGTTTTGGATTAGCTTTGGATTCACCAACTATTACTAATAAATAAAATACTTGGTACTTAGTACTTATCTCATCACATCTCAACCTTTCTTATCGATATTTCTTATCAATTTTAGGATTATCACCTCCCAGAACTGTTTTGACCCGCTGTGTTCCCAAAGAGCAGTTTCCCACCTCCAAATCCAAGATGACATTCATTCATTTTCTAACCTGCTTAATCCCCTTTGGGGTCATGGGGGTCTGCCAGTGCTAATCTCCAGCACACATTGTGTGAGAGGTGGGGGTACACCCTGGACAGGTCGCCAGTCCATCGCAGGGCAACATTCACTCACACATTCACACCTAATGTGTGGCCATCTAGCTCTTAATCTCATCAAGGCATTTACAGAGAGTTTACGGGGCTGTAGTAGTTTGGAAAAAGGTAATTCTGAGTCCCGTTGGCATAACTTTTACAGGCGATCTGGTGTCTTCTCATTATCTAGCCTGGTGGTAGAATGTACAGGCTGAACAAAAGAGGGGCAATAATTGAGCCTTGGGGGACGACACTTGAAAATGGGGTTTGACGTGGCCACCACATAAAATCCTCTACCTTCTAAATTTGACCTGAACCAGTCTTGCACTGTACCAAAAAGACTAACAGTTTTCCAGCCTATCAAGAAGAATGCTATGATCGATGGTGTCGAAAGCTGTGTGTAACTGTGCTCTGATGAGTGTGAGTAGTGAACTGGCGTCAGATCTGTGAGCTACACTCCATTAGTCTGTGGCCTATTTCTCTCTGGTAGATAAACATCTGTGAGTAAGAGCGGTTTCTGTTAGAAGATTCATTGCTTTGCAGAGCCGTGAAGCTCTGTAGTTCTTCTCCCTGCTATCTCTATCTGCAATTCAATCTTTTTGTCTTTCTGTCCCTCTCACTTGAGAAAGAAAGGTGCCCTGCTTTTATATAAAAACAAGACCATGTCTAAAAAGTTCATACACTGAAGGTCTAGTGACTTTGCTTTTTCACAATTAATTAAACATGGGGGCTCTTGTGAGACAAAAGGTTGGATTCCACACACCATTAACAAGTCTTCAATTAATCAGAGAACTAAACACACTCCCAAATTTTCAATCTACTGGGAAAACAACTTGACTAACATTTATTTATATCATGAATAAAAACTGGGGCATGCAAATGTGGAGACTATCCCAGGTCCTTCTAAAAACACCTTGAACCAATATCCAGTGCACTTGTGTGAACCCTGGTCAGGTTGCCAGTCTGTCATAGTCCATCATAGGCGACAACACACACATTCACGCAAACATTCGCACCTAAGGGGAATTTGAATTATTCACTTAACCTGACGCATGGTTTTACGATCATGGTGAGAACTAACTATTCTGTCCAAGGCAGCAAATTAGTAAACTACTAGTTTTAACAGCTGTAATATCTAAAAGTTTTGGCAATATTTCCAGAGACTGAGCAAGTTATTTGTGTTTATTGAAGTAATTGTTAACCAGGAGTAGTTAAATGCTCACTGCTTTAGCAGTGATTTGGTGAGTGAACAGAGCACCTCTTCATCTCTCTTCTCCCCATCGAAATCTTTGTTTTCTTGTCTTGCCTTTTTTACATTTACGTAAATCCCATGTTTCACTTTCCTCACTGTTATTTTTCCAATCTCTCACTCCTTGAACTCCTCCATCTCAATCTCACTTCCAGCATTGTCCTCACTTCGTGTCCCTCCTGGATCACACCTCAGTTCGTCCAGTCTCTACACACTCAGTCTCCACAGATGTCCGTTTACAAAAAAAAAAAAAAAAAAACTAATGCTATCAAGCAATTAAAAAATGTACAAACTAATTACAATTAAAAGACTGAAACTTTTTAGATATATTGTTTATTGATATATTTACATTATTGACAGTGCCATGTTCTACCTCCACTGGCTGCCACCTGGTGTCCACACCTACCATCCAGACACTGGCTTCTGGAAGTTAGATGCTGATTCGCAGGCTCTGACAAACACTGTTGAGTTTTGACTTAAGGTGAAAATTTCTATGTTTCAACAAATATGCTTAATCAGAAAAGCTCAGTATCACAAGTGTATCTGGAAAGAATTTGGTGAAGAGTACTGGGCCTGCGTAATGGGGCAGTCACAAAACCCCTGAACAATACAGAATTTCACAGCAAGCGATTGCGTACGTTATATATTTAAAAAATAAACAATCCAATATAAAACTCGTCTAAACTATAACAGACTGCTCTCTAATCTACTTTATACCAATACTGATGTCCTAATAATGTGCATTTATTCATTATCCCTTTCGGGGTCACCAGCGCACATCGGGCGAGCGGTAGGGGTACACCCTGGACACACACATTCACACCTAAGTGGAAGAACCACCTTAGCCTTAAACTAACAACCTTTTAACTGGAAGGCCACAGTGGTACCAACTGTGGCACCATGCCGCCCCTAAAAATGTACATTTGTTTCATATTGAGCAACAAAATAGGTCACAGAGTTGCCAATTTGGTGGCTTAAGCAGGTGACCGCGCCTTAGGGAATGCAGAACCAGAAAATATGACCTGGGTTATATACAGAGGCAGCATTCAGGTGAAGTGGATCCACCAGACAAATCTTTAGCTTTTTCATGATACTGGTTTAAAAACAACACTTTCAGAAAAAGTCCTGAAAGTTGTGTATACCTACCGTTCAGAAAATGTAGAATTGTAAAAAGCTGCAGAGGACATTTTAGCCTATTTATCTGAACAAATTTAAGTTTGTGAATGCAAGTTAATGCAATTTATGCAGTTTGCATAAAACAAAGTAAACATATCACATCCCTGAAAGGGAATGTCTCTCAGCGTTGAAAAGAGGAGTAGCGTAAAAACCTAGATAGAGGAAACCCAGCAGACACTAGGCAGAACACAGATGATCCAAGAAAGCTACAGGCAACCTAGGAGAGTCAGAAGGTGTGAGCCGTAGGACTGGCAGTGAGGAAGGGAGAAGTGAGAGAATACAAAGAGAAAGAGTAGATGGAAACAGGACACTGATTGGGTGATGGGAAAATGTAGATTAGACACAGGTGTAGTGGATGACTGAGTGAGAAACCACAAATACAAACACAGCCCTGACAGGATTACAATTGTTCAGATCCTATGCATTGATCCATTTCTAAATCTATTTAAACGAAACCCTTTTCTACAAATCATGTTGCTCCTTTGTTGAGGACTGAACATTGTAAATCAGAATCAGAAAAAGTTTGAGTTCCAGGTACTAGGAATTTGTCCTAATGTCAGATGCAATCGGACACAAAGTGTGTAATGAATTAACTAGAATAAACAAATAAAGAGTGTAATAAAGTGTGTGGCAATTTTAACCGCAACATGTGACCTTTATAAGTGTTTCCCCTTCAGGTCTCCTTCTCTCACACTCAAATACTCTTTCTATCTCTCTTTCTACCTGCTTGTGCAAGGAGAGCATCTGTAGAGTGTGTGTTCTCCTCATGGGAAGAAATTCGACCCATTTTCTACAAAGGGAAATGACCATATTTGAAAAAAGAGAGAAAATCCCCATTCCAGAAAAGCTCATGTAGCGCGACCTCTTTTTCTTTTCTTTCCTCTTTGCTTTAGTCTGAGTCTCAAAGCTCTATCGATGTCCTACCTTTCATTGCAAACCTTTTTATGCTGATATTTTAGAACAATTACAACAGTTTGAAGTCATTGAACAAAAAGCAGAGCAAATAAACTAACTTTGAGCATTAGAACTGAAGTGTGGAACATGCCAGTAAATTGAAATTGAATTGTTGTGAAGTGGCTGGTGAGGAGGCAAGTGGTTTAATTATTATGGATACCGTCTAGGTTACCTTACGTAACCCCCGTTCCCTCAAGGAGGGAACGCAGACGAATGTCGAGTTCTTCGACTAGGGGACTTACCGAACCTGGGAGGTGGTAACGAATATATAACGGGAAAATTAATGGATTTGCGAGTGTAGATGATTAGCAATCAGCCGCTCTATAAGAGGGGCGCTCTGCTCTACACTCATTCTGCTTCTTCCGAGGAGCTGAACCCCTTACCTCTTGGCACGTCAGCTTAGCGACTTGAGCGGCTAGGCATGGCAAGGGAACGTCTGGACCCGAGTTCTATAGGGGTCAGGCCCAACGGCAAAACCTTACTACCAGAACCTAGCAGAGCTGACTGCTCCGCTCAGTCAGATGCCGCGTGGGGGGAGGATAGAATTCACCGAGCCGCCGTAAGGGAGCCGTGAAAGAAGGATTCACCGAGCCACCGTGAGGGAGCCGTGAAGAAAAATGGTCTGCAAGCGCAGCACATCCATAACCCAGTTTCTGACAAGCCAGAAACCGAACCAGAGCCCTCTTTAGATGTTGGAGTCGGGGATGAGGGAAAGGATCTTCGACAGACCCATGGGAATGTGCGTCCATGGGCCATCCCCCAACTGTGCCAACGGGTTAACTGCCACCACTCAGCACCACGGAAGGCGCAGCGCCTACATCAAGGCAGTAGTGCCTGATAAAGGTTTGGGGTGTCGACCAGCCGGCAGCTCTACAAATGTGTGCGAGTGAGACCCCCTTGGCTAAAGCCCACGAGGCAGCAACGCCGCGGGTGGAGTGCGCCCTCAGCTTCTTTAGAGGGCAGGGTACATCACTCGCCTGGTAAGCAAGCTGGATATCCTCCAAAATCCAACACGCTAACCGCTGCTTGGACACAGCATACCCCTTACGCTGGCCCGCAAAACAAATGAAGAGCTGCTGGGAGATACGAAACTCCTGGGTTCTGTCCAGATAGAGCCATGGGCGGGGACTGGACAGAGAGTACCCTGGGCTGGGTCTGCCTCCTCCCGGGGCAGGGCCTGCAGGGTCACCATCTGGTTACGAAAGGGGACCGACGGGACCTTGGGGATGAATCCGGGCCTGGGCCTGATTATCACCAGGGAGTCCTTAGGGCCGAATTCCAGGCAGGATTCGTCAGTGGACAGAGCCTGGAGATCTCCAACCCTTTGATGGACGCTAAGGCCAACAGAAGAGCCGTCTTCAGAGAGAGAGACCGTAAATCTGAGACGGCCATAGGCTCATAAGGGGACATCCTCAGCCCTCTCAGGGCGATGGAGAGGTCCCAAGAGGGAACAGAGGGGGGCCTAGAGGGATGTAAACGTTTAGCCCTTTGGAGGAATCTCAACGTCAGATCGTGGCAGCCGATCGATTTCCCTTCGACCCAAAGGTGGAAGAAGGAAATCGCTGCTGCGTAGACCTTAAGGGTCGAAGGGGACAGCCCCCGATCAAACCCTTCCTGGAGAAAGGTCAGCACGTCTCTGATAGAACACAGCCTAGGGTCTTCTCGTTGGGAAGAACACCAATCGACGAACAAACCCCACTTAACCGCGTAGCACGCTCTAGTGGAGGGCGCTAACGCTTGTTCAAGGGTCCTCACCACTGCCGGTGGAAGAGGCAGGGGGTCCACCAAGGCCGGATAATGCCATACATGGAGGGCCCATAAATCTGGCCGCGGGTGCCTGAACCCCCCCCCCCCCCATATTCACTGAATCGAACTCCAAACCGGGAAAAGTAGCTTTTTGCACCGGAGTGAGATGGCTCTTTTCTCGGTTGACCTGTAACCCCAGGCGCGTTATGTGTGCCAGGACCGTATCCCTCTGGTGGATCAACTGGTCTCTGGACTCGGCTAGTAATAGCCAGTCGTTCAGGTAATCCAGGATCCGGATGCCTGCCCGGCGTAGCGGGGCGAGAGCGGCCCGGACGACCTTCGTGAAGGTGCGTGGGGAGAGTGAAAGGCCGAAGGGCAGGACCCTGTACTGATAAGCCTGGCCCTCGAAACAGAACCTTAGGTAGGGTCTGTGATGACGCACCACGGCCACCTGGAAGTACGCGTCCTTCAGGTCTATAGTGACGAACCAATCCCCAGGACGAACACATGGCAGTATGCTGCGGATCGTCAGCATCCTGAAGCGGAGCTTGGCCAGGCCCCGGTTCAGACGCCTCAGAACCAGGATTGGTCGTAATCCGCCTGACCTTTTGGGTACCAGAAAGTAGGGGCTGTAAAACCCGCTTTCTGCATCGGCTGGAGGGACTGGCTCGATCGCTCCTTTGGTCAAAAGGGCGCCGATCTCCTCTTGCAGGAGTGAGGCACCTGTCCATGGGACAGGGGTCTCTAACACACCTCGAAACCTGGGGGGTCGCACGAACTGAATCGTGTAACCCAGCCGGATTGTCTGGAGGACCCAGCGACTGCCAGGTTCCCAGGTATGCAGTCAGGGGTCCTGAGTTGGACGTGCCGATGAGGGCGGAGCCGCACGGAGGCAGGCTTGGAGGCGGAATCACCAGGGCGGGGCTCTGTGGGGGCTACTGCCGCCATGTCCACCGACCGGGCCATCGGTACTCATGCCGGGGTCGATGGTCCCGGAGGGGGGAGTCGGGTCGATGGTGAGACCCTGAAAGATCTTACATCTTCCCGAGATGTCAACCTCGGAGGCGCTTCTTACGGGAAGAAGCCCTCGTCTGCTTCCGAGAACCCTCTGAGGAAAACAGTGCCCACCCCCGTGCAGGGGTCTTCCTCTGGCTTTTGGCCGAAGGTTTAGACCGTGACGGGGGGCACTCTCTCTGGCATCTGGCAGGCAGAGAGGGCGCCACGCAGAGCGTCTCAGAGCCGCGCTTGCCACGGCGCGGAACCATCAGCTCGCCCAGACCCTCTGCCTGCTGCCTGATCGTGGAGACCCTCGACGCAAAGTCGTCCACGGCGACGCCAAAGGGGCCTGCTCCACCCGCGGAGGCGCCAGGTACCCCCTAGCTGAGGCTTGCGTGAAAGTGGTGAAGGGGGATGAGCTACGAACCCTTGCAGACAGGGGAGCCTGCAATTTTGTAAGCTCGTCATGCACCTCCGGGAAGAAAGGTACTGGCGGGGAGCGGCGTCCCGGCGCTTGCCAAAGTACCAGTCATCCAGCCTTGATGGAGCCGATTCAGAGGGCGAAGGCACCTCTAAACCGATCTCTGCTGCGGCTTTGGAGAGCATCGCCAATGCTTCTGGCTCCACTTCCTCTGCAACCCCGGAGGGCGGCAGATCAGAAGCAGAAGGCGCCCCCTCCGATGCTGTGATGAAGAGCAGTCTACAGGGTCATACGGCGACATCGGTGAAGCCAGAGCAACACCGACGCCCGCAGACCGGACGGGTCGCACGTCATCCGGTGCACAGGGGTGACGCGAGGGATCACCTGACGTCATCACCCCAGCGCCGTCCGCTAAGGCCTCGGAGGAACTAGCCCGATTCAGAGGAGCAACTGAGGCCGAAGCTTCAGTGTCCTCTTCCTCGAAAAAGGACCTCCTGTACCTCAGTGTGCGATTCGGGAGAGCATTGCAATGCAAACACTCTCGCCGCACAAGAGCTGCGCAGGCATGTTTGAAGCCCAAACACTCTACACATCTCTCGTGACCGTCTGTCGACGAGATATACCCCACGCAGCCAGGAGAAACACAGATTTTTCCCATCATCGTGAAAGGAGGGCGTTACAGGGAAAAATGACAGACTGACAGGGTCAAGCTGTGAATCAAAGGTGCTGCGGATTGGGAGCAGGCTATCTGGGCTAGTACGAGCTTCACCGTATGCAGAAGTAAGCAACCTATGATATTTCAGCTGAGTATAGTGTCGAAATTCAGAGGATGGCACCACCATTCGCTCCAAGGAAGAAAGCAGAATGAGTGTAGAGCAGAGCGCCCCTCTTATAGAGCGGCTGATTGCTAATCATCTACACTCGCAAATCAATTAATTTGCCCGTTATATATTCGGTACCACCTCCCAGGTTCGGTAAGTCCCCTAGTCGAAGAACTCGACATTCGTCTGCGTTCTCGACTGTAAGGGAACATTTTATTTCACAAGTCTTTTCAATGCTCTCGTGTACATCTAACAGCTGAACAGAATAATTCAACACAATTTAGCAGAGAACAGCATATTTATGCCAGGCATTTGTGAGAAAATTTAAAGCTCAGAAATATAATATCACCTCAAAAGAGAAAGGTAGATTTTTTTAAAGGATGTGATCCAAGAGTGATTTTAAGTGGATTAATGAAGTTCTTCATGTAACCTGAGGTCAGCTGCTACCTTCAAAATAAAGACGTTAATATCAATGTGTTTTTTGGTGTTTGGTGCCATGTTTGGTGTTAATCTGACACTGACATTTGATATAAGAACCGAGTCCTGTAAAACTTAAGTCCTGTAAGTTTATTAACTTGCTTGTTACACCAGCTGATCATGGGGGGATGTAGGACCGCAAAAGTTTGTGAAGGTATGATGGAGGTGAACCTGTTACTGTTCTCTATGCACATATTTATATAATCAGTGTTTTGAACTTGGTACGAGAAGCCAGAGTAGTCGAGCTGCTGAGTTCTGTATCATTTGAAGGGGTCTGATTGCCCAGGAAGGAAGTCAAGCGTTAAGAGCGTTAAGGTAATCTAGTCTCGACTAGAAGTTGAATTGAATGCTCTGTTAAAGGATGTCTGATCTATCCGATGGTAAACAGGGCATATCTGCATGCTCTTTGAATTTTGAATTGTTCATTTAATACCACTCCAAGGTTCGGACAAAGGTGGAGGCACAGACTGCAGAGGACTATAGTTGTATGGTGAATCAGGCTGGACAGTGGGTTAGCAGCCATAGAGAGTTGTATGGCTATCATCCATGTTGAAATGTCGTCCAGACAGACTGTTATGCAGATTGTAACTGTAGAGTGATCAGGATGGAATGACAGGTGGAGTTGAGTGCTGTCTGCATAACAATAGTAGGAGAAGCCATGTCTCCCTCCAGCTGACTCTGAAGAATCTGGCAGTGAGGTAAGACTCAAGCCAGTACAGGGCAGTGCCGGGGATGCCCTTTGTTGCGAATGTGGACCGAAGATTGCAGAGAGGTCCAGCAGGATAAGGACTGATGATTCAGAGTTTGCTCTGGTGAGTCTTAGTGCCTCCGCAATGAAAGAACAATTTCTGTAGAATAATCGTTTTTGAATCCTTTACTTTAACTATATAATATCCGTATTTAACAAAAATACCACAGAAACTAATTTCTGTCCATTTCACATCAGAAATGAGCACAAAAGTTACACAACACAAAGACTGCACACATCACAAAATACAGCAGACTGCTTTTCACTGTTAAAAAAGTTCTGTAGGTTTGCAACAAAGTTTACAGGGTAGATCTATCTTTCACACATGAACACTTCATGATTCCCCAGGGATCCGTATTCGTGTGTGCGTGGGTTGCATAACTGGAACGAGTATGCACTGTCACTAACCCACCTCTTTATGCTTGTGTTGTAGGATCAGATGGCCCTGAACACATGACCTCTCTCTGTCACACATACCTGCTCTAAACTCTGAGCCTATCAATAATTCATGTTTTCCAGTGGCTGACACACTCTGACATGGATCTCCATGGGGACTAAATCTCTCTGCTCTCTCACTTCTCTCTCCCTCTCTCTCTCTCTATCTTTCTCTCTCTAACACATACACCCACAAACTCTGCTCTCTCTCTCTCTCTCTCTCTCTCTCTTGTTCATGCTCATTTGCCTTCTACAGGCTCAGTCGTTCTATTATCGTGTACTCCTGGAGGACACTCGTTCTCCTTTAACAATTTTTCCAAGCACACAAACAGGGCCAAGTCACTCATGCAAAATTACAAAAGAATTGACATTTCACTTTCTCAGGTTCCTAAAATGTAAATCTACATGCAATGTTTTTGCATATAGTGCCCAATGGAATAAATAAACATTCCTTATTTAATTTTCTGAGGATGTTTCATGTTTGAGAACATTACGTTACGTGACATATGGTTTAGTTAATTAAGAGTTAAAAAAAGTAACTTTACATTCTGAGAATCTATTGTTTTTACCGGGTTGTGCAGTTTTGAACTGGATTACAATTACTATATTCCCATGAATAATACAATGGTTTACAGTTTCTATAGCAGATAAATGGCTGTTAAATACAGATTACTTGCTTAAAATGCAATTAAAATATTGCTGTAAAAGTTATATAAATCAATAAAATTACAAACATTTCAAAAAAATTGTCTACCCTATCAATTCTGGGGTGACTCTACATAGGACACAGGACAACGTGTTATAAACAGTAGTGATGGGAAGTTCGAAACATTTTACCAACTCAGAACTTTGTGTCTTCTTCAGCAAAATGAATGAACCTTTTTATGAATCATTTCAGTAAAATACCAATAAAATGTTGGATGTTACTTCCCTAACACATCTACTATATACAAAAAAATTACTTAAGCCTACTAATGTCTTTAGTCTGGTTCACCTCACCTCTGACAAGTCTTGAGGTCCTTCGTCCGACACATCACTTCTCTCTGATGTTAAGGGGGCAGTCCAGACTGGAATAAGAATGGACTTAATCCGTTTGATTATTATTATTATTTTCTTGAGTCTTTTTGTCCTCCATAATATTAAGAAATACAGTATGAGCCAGAAACCAGAAAGATTAGTTATTTTTAGAGTCCTTTCATTCAGAACAAAATGACTGAGTACTTTGGAAAAAAAATTATATTTTCCGGTTAGTAAACATTAGTGAGCTGTTACATGACTGTAATGGTAACCAATGCAGTATGAACCACAAAATGTAAAGTTTAGTTGTTGTTTTTTTTTTTTCTCTAAGTACTTTCATTCTTTTGTCTTTAATGATGAACAGGCTAAACTCAAAAACCATAAGGATGTTGGGCTTATGCCACTAAATGAATCCCTCTCTGACAAGATTCATCCCTCCTGAGTCACATCAGAGAATCGTTCAAAATGAACGAATCATTCAAGAATGACCCCTCACTAATAAACATCAATGATAGTGGATGTATAGCAGGTTAGCTTCTAGGAACGCGAGATATCCAGAGGTCAGTGTCTGGGCAACGATGCACGAGATTAACAGGGAATCTACATCTATAGAATAGTTTTGCACAGAGTACAAGAACTAAAGGAGACTTCGCTGAGTGGAGTGGAATCTTTATGTAATGACAGGTAAGATGGTTGAAGAGGGTAACTCATGGTAGAGATCGTGGAAGAGTGCAGAAGTGAGGGAGTCCAGGAAGTAACATGTGGTTGACATCTACAATGGACAAGGCATGCTGGGAAATTAAGTGTTTTATACACCGGAGAGCTGGTGACTGGATTGGCTGAGGAGTGATCACAAGTGAGTGGGATTTGAGAGAGCAAACAGGATCTTACGTTGACATTCAAATAACTGAAACATATATTTATTTTGCAGACATTCTTTTTTTAATGGTGTTTGTGAAAAACAAAGGAAATGAGTAATTTTAGGGCAGCAAGGTGGGGCAGTCAGTCAATAGCACAGTGGCCTGTAAATTTGGAGGTTGCCGGTTTGAGGCTCGGCGGTGACTGTCCTTGGCGAAGACCTGGACTTTCCTCCAGGTCCACCAACCCCCAAAAAAAACATAGGTTAGGTTACTTGAGTAATTTAAATTCCCCTTAGGAGTGAATATGTGTGTTGCCTTGGGATGGACTGACAACCTGTCCAGAGTGTACCCCACCTCCTGCTCGAAGTGCACCAGCAGACCCCCTTGACCCCAAACAAGCGGGTAAGAACCAACGGTTAAGAAGTTGATTTAAAGAATGAAAGGTGTCATTTGTATTTAAACCTTTGGTATTTTAACATAAGTGTTTCGAAACGTTACTTCCTGCTGTTTTATTTTTACCTTTTAGTTATGGTAATTAACCCTGCACAAAGACTGTGATTTCATTGGCCCATTAAGTGGGATAATTTCTGGGTGTGATCTTAAAAAAGAAGACTACAAAGTCTACATTATTATCAGGGGAGGAACTGTATATAAGTAAAATAATATTTTTATTGCAGTGTACCTGTAACTTTAATACCGCCTCAGTCTTCTTACTTAGGAGAGAGAGAGATTTTTTTTTATTATTTTTACAAAAGACTTTATTGAGTCATTTAATATTTACATTTTTCCATCATTTTTTCACAAAAAAGACAATAAAATAAAAAAAAAGATAAAATAAAAAGCAAAAACTCAAATAGCAGAACTCTTCTTACTAACGCAAACAGCAAATCGTAGCTCCCCCTCGTCTACCACACATAGAGCTCCCTGGTAGCACCACTGCTCTATGAATGCCTCCAGATTCTCCATCAACTTGTAAAAATTGAACTCCAGCCACAGTCTGGACCTGACGTTAATGCGCCACACCTCCCCAACGTCCTGCACTCTCCTTCCTTCTATCCTGTTCTTTCTGGTCACGTAGATGGCGAGCTTAGCCTCGCCCACCAGGAAGTTCAGCAGCTGCCATTTAGTGCTTCTGCACTTCTGGTACCCTGCACCCAGAATGAACCTGCTGACTGAGAAAGTCTCGTTAAAACGGTTAAAAACACAATTCAATGTATTAAAAAAACTGACGAGTCTCTTGCACTCTAGGAAGCAGTGGAAGACCGTCTTGGTAAGGGGGCAGAAGGGGCATGTTCTGGAGGTCTGGGGGTCCAGCACATTGAGGAAGGAGTTAACGGCTAAGGCTCCGTGTAGAATTCTCCACTGAAGATCAGCGCTCTGCTTCCTCAGCGGGGGCTTGTAGAGCACTCTCCACACTGGGCCCGTCTCCTCCTTCAGGGACAGCCTGCTCCTCCACACCGTGTCTTCTCGCTCACTCAGGGTGCGCCTGTTCAGGACTTTGATGCAATCCATGTAAAAAACCTTCCGGTTTGCCTCGCTCAGGGTTTTTCTGGCAGCAGGCTTCAGCAGGGGTCCAGAGAGATCTCCAAAGTCAGGCTGGAACTTCAACTCAGGGAACGTTTTCTCACTGTTTGGGGTCAGGGCACCACAGCTGTATCTCTTGAGCATCTGCGCCTCTTGTCCCGTCAGCTCTCGAGTACACAGGTTCAGGATCTGCTGCGTGAGCCTCGTTGACCTCAATCCCAGCAGTGCACTCAGGGCTTCGGTGTCGTCCAGATCAGGACCAGCTGCATCCGCTATCTGCTTTAGGTGGAGGGTCCTGGTCCTCTGCAGCTCTGCACGTACGCCGAAAGCTCCCATAGCTCCCACATCGAACCTCGGTCCATTCATCAGGGGCTGCTCCAGGAGCCAGAAGAGAGATGAGGTAGGTTTCTCTTGAGCCCAGCAGAACAGTCCCCAGGATTTAAAAACACTCTGGTAAAAGAGAGGAAGATTGCTGCTCCCGAGGTGAGCGGGGTCAGTTAAGAACAGGGCTGCATCAAGATTAAAATCATTCGTTCTGCGCAGAATGAGGCTGGTTACCTCTCTCCACACCAGATCTCTGGGGCCGCTCAGGTACTTCTGGGCAAACTGTAGGCGGAAGGTAGCTGTCCTGCTGGCCAGGTGGATTAAGCCTTGGCCTCCGTCTTCTTTTTGCAGGAACAGCATGCTCTGAGGGACCCAGTGCAGTCGGTTCCAGAAGAAGTTCACGAGTTTTGCTTGTAGAGCAGACAGGAGCTGAGGTCCACACAGGAAAGAAGGTGCCACAGAGAGGATGCTGCCAGGTTGTTGGTGATGAGCACCCTGCCTTTGTAAGAAATCTGAGAAAGCAGCCATCTCCACTTGGCAAGCTTACCCTCAATCTTCTCTTCCATGCCTTCCTTCGTCCCGATGAACACTCCCAGGTACCTCAGCCCATCTTTCTGCTAGGTCAAACTCTCAGGGAGCACAGGGAGGCCTTCCCTCCAGGGTCCTACAGCGAGGGCTTCGCTCTTCCTCCAGTTGACTCTGGCTGCTGTGACTCGACTGAAGCTGCTGGTGATGCTCTCCAGTTTATCCACCTCTTTTTGATTGTTTACACACACAATGACATCATCAGCATATGGAGATAAAATGATCTTATTAAAAACAGGGAGATTAAAACCAGGTAAAGTGATTCGGATCTTGTGCAGCAGGGGCTCGAGGGAGAGGGCGTAGAGCATTCCTGACAGCGCACAGCCTTGTCTGATTCCTCTTTGTACATTAAAAGGTGCGCAGAGTCCACCATTGAACTTCAGGATGCTCTGGATGTCCTGATAGAGCGTTCTGATCTTGGAGATCATGCTGGAGCCGAACCCGAACTTCTCCATGACTCTCCAGAGGTAACGTTGCTCCACCCGGTCGAAAGCCTTCTCCTGATCCAGTGAGACCAGGTCGGTGTTCAGATTAGAGATGCTGGAGAGGTGGAGCACGTCTCTGATAAGGCAGACGTTGTCCACCATGGACCTGCCGGGAACGCAGTAGGTCTGGCTTTGGTGTATAACCTGCTCCATCACTCCTCTCAGACGGGTTGCCAGGGTTTTGGAGAGGATCTTGTAGTCCGTGCAGAACAAGGAAACAGGGCGCCAGTTCTTGCAGGTTCCCTTTCTTTGGCAGCAGGGTGATGACGGCTCTGCGGCAGGACAGAGGCAAGTGCTTCTCCATAAAACTCTCATTTAAAACTTTGATAAAATCATTTTTTAAAATATCCCAATAAGCTTTAAAAAACTCGACCGTGAGCCCATCGATCCCTGGGGCTTTCCTGCCCTGCATGCTCTTTAGAGCGGAGTGGAGTTCTTCTTCAGTTAGGGGCTCATCTAGAGACTTTGCTTCATCCCTGGAGAGTGCAGGGAGGCCTTCCAGGAACCCTCTGAGCGTCTCCTCTTCCTCTTCTTCAGACCCGAGCTCGCTGCTGTACAGGCTGGAGTAGAAGCGGACGGCTCTTCTCCTCAGGTCAGATAGTTTGGTTAGTTCTTCTTCAGTCTCAGAGAGCAGGGAGTGGATGATCCTGCTCTGTCTATTCTTCTTCTCCAGGCTGAAGAAGTAGCTGGACGGGGTGTCTATCTCGGTCACATGTTGGAACCTGGACCTCACCAGTGCTCCCTGTGCTTTGGCCCCCAGGAGCTCCGATAAAGTCTTCCTTTTCTTCCTCAGGGTTTCTGTGTGGGATTGATCTCTTGAGGAGTCCAGGGCGCTGGAGAGCTCCTCTATCTCACGCTCCAGGCTCTTCATGGACTCAGAGATGTTCTGGGTGACATTGATGGTGTGCTGCTGGCAGAGGAGCTTAAAGTTGTTCTTGCCGCAGTCCCACCATTGCTTCAGTGAGGAGAACTTGTGTTTTCTCCTTCTAAAGACATTCCACATAAACATCAGAGCATCTCTAAAAGTCATGTCACATAACAGAGAATTGTTAAAATGCCAGTAGGCGCTCTTCGGAAAAGTATTTTGGATAAAAACATTACATAAAACTAAAGAATGGTCAGTAAAACCCACTGGCATCATCTCACATTTTAAAACATTAAAATGGTGTTTAAAACAATAAAACCTGTCTAATCTGGCTAGAGAGATCACATTATCTCTGATGTGAGACCAGGAGTACTGCCTCTCTCCTCCATTAGACCTCCTCCAGACATCTACCAGACTGTGGCTGTGCACTGTCTGACTGAGAGCTCTCTGAGATGGGGGGTGAGGCTCTCTGTGGTTCCTATCTATGCTGGCATCCAGGGTGCAGTTAAAGTCCCCCCCTAAAAACAAGAGACCCTCTTGCTTACAGTAGCTGACAGCATCCTGCAGCGTTCTTAGCAGCTCGAGCCTCTCCACAGTGGAGCTCAGTTCCACCTCAGGGATGCCGATGCTCTCTCCAGTGTTCCCCGCAGCAGCGGCCCCTGAGCTCTCTGTGTTAGGAGGATTGACAGGGACCTCTTTCACCTCAGCTTCTCCCTCCTCAGCCTGAGTGTTCCCCTGTTCCTCTCTCACTTCACCCTGAGCCTCAGAAGTTTCCTCAGAACCAGCTCTCCCCTGCTCGCTGGGGCCCTCAGCAAGGTCCTTCTCGCTGGATGAGGCTTTCTCAGGGCATGCTTGGACCATGTGACCCTCCTTTCCGCATTTGAAGCACCTCATCGTGTCCGAGCTAGCGTACAGGATATTATCAAAACCCTCGACCTTTACATGGAACTGTACGTTGATTTCCTGCTGGTTATTGGGGATCATATATAACTGACGACGGTGAGAGACCACGTGTTTCAGGAGCGGTGACCGGCATCCCGAGAGAACTTTTTTAACAGGGGAAACAATTTTTCCGTGACGAGAAAGCTCCCTGATTAGGAACTCGTCACTGATGAACGGGGGCACATTGGACAGAGTCACCTTCTTCGCGGGGCTAGAAAGCGGGTGAACCGGAACAAAGTGCTTGTAAACGGTGATCCCCGCTTCTTTTTCCTCTGAACTCACAAATATAACGACTAATATAACGAGCCGATCTAATGCTCCCGTACCCCACTATTGCCCCCACCGCGAGCGCCACATCCTCCACCGAACACGGGAAGCTCGTGGAAACCTTCACCCCATGTTTACGCGTCAAGCAAGTCAGGTCCGTCGCCATCGCACGCGGAGCACCGGTAACCACCGGCGATCACAAACACACCTGCTGCTCCCCGCAGCACCCACACACACACACGCACACACGCACACACACACACGCACACACACCTCACCCGTGAAACACACACTCCTCACACACACAAGAACTCAAATATCCACTGTTAGTAAAGAAAAAGTGAGAGAAATTAGTATAAAACTTACAAACACTTAGAACTCGATTGCTCGTGCTTTCGCTCACTCAACCACACTTGCGCACGCGCAGAGAGAGAGAGAGAGAGAGAGAGAACAAATAATAAAGGAAAAGATGGGTTAATAGATGCAATGACTGGATAGAAGATGACAGACAGACTGGGAGCCTCTGGGTTAATTAAATTCCACTCTGAAATATTCCAGTATTCATGACATAATATTGTACTGGGGGAAATGGAGTGGCTGTACTGGATTAACAAATTCTTATCTTTCAGCAAAAATTGCTTTCCTTGGAATGGTTCATGATTTGTTCAATGCATTTCAAACATCATAGTGAGTAGATAAAATCTCCTGCGCCTTGTAGCTGTTACCCATGATAATCTGCTTGGCTGACATCACAAGTGTGTGTTTCTGTTGTGAAGCTGATGATATATTGTAGTACTCTGGCTGTCATTTCTCTCGTCTGACATAAAAGCAAAGTTTAGGAGGAATATGAAGAAGCAGAACACCTCATGAGGGATGGAGATAGATGAGGGGGAGCTCTGGCTGATGGGGCTTTTTTGTAGCAGGGACTCTGGGCAGGAAATGTAGAAAGGGATGGATTGACGGGAGTAGACATGCAGAGCTTGGTCTGCTTGTATTCCTCACTCCAATTTCATTGTTTATCAACATGAGCCTTCATTCTCACCTTTTGATTCTGTGACTGTCCAGGGTTTTTACTCTCCTAGCCTTTACCATCTCAGTTGTTTGGAGAGGGTGTTTGGAAAACTCTGTGTCTTTGCTGTGTGAGCACTAGAAATTTATTTCCGATAGAAATAGTGCTTTAACTGATAACTGCTTTAACTTATAACCTGACACCTGACCTTTTTTTAAACTCCACACTCAGTGGAAACATTCCTGGGTCATGAACACAAAGAGGCAGAGAGAAGCTGGGAGTATAACCAAAAAAAATATCACAGATCTGCACTTATAGGGGTGACCTGAGAGAACTGGGACAGATCTTGTGGAATTGGCCTGATTTTTAATGTTAACATTAAATGTTAAACATGTTACCTCCTTTCTCACTTCCCTTCATTTCCAGTACAGTATCTTTTCTCATATATGCCTTGTTTTATCACGTTTTTTGAGCTACCTCTCTGACAATCAGCCTATTCCGCCAATCCTCATGTCTCTTTCAGTCAAAAAAAAGGCTTTCAGTCAAAAATAGTATATATCTTCACTGAATCCAGTCCAACCAATTCTCAGTTCATTTGCACCATACTATTTGTTTTACTCTAAGCATTAGGCCAGACTTTCAGTTCTAAGGTTGCTGGTTCAAGGCTCACCCACAATCCCAAAGTACAAGTGTAAAAGTGGCCAGTAAGTGTAGTTATATGGCTATATGCAGAGGCTAAAAGCAATTTCTTCTGTATTGTTTCTGCATTTGTTAAAATGAATAAATCCTGACCTTTTGGACTTTTTTGATTTGATTTGAACATTTTAACCAAATGCGCTGAGTTTGTTAATCTTTTGATCCATTGTTGAGCTAAAATAACCCAATGCGGTATTGGTCCATATTACACCCACTGTAGGGACTCACCAGTCCCTACACGGACAGACACTGAATCCCCTTTTAAGTGGTCGCGCCTCAGGGGATCAGCCAAAGAGGGACTGCCAAAGCGATGACTATGTTTTGTTTGGCTACATAGGTGCAACTAGAAGCAGCTCATGCTCGTCCTCCCTGACCTTGCACAGGAGCTGTGCTAAAAGGATCACTGGGGAAATTGTGTAGAGGTGTTTGTCCCTGAGCCAGCAGTGGGCCAGTGCATCTCTCCTGAGAGGAGCCAGGAATAGAACGTAGTAGAGCTAGCAGTGGGGGTTGTCGGGGGTCTACAGGTCTGCCTGGGACTCCCCGAACATATCCCAAATCTGTTGGACAGCTAGGGGATGAAGTTGCAATTCGCCTGCAGTGGGAACTTGCTCAAGACGGATGTGCCAAAGGGACAGGCATCCGGTCCAGGACTCAGTCTCATGTTGGGAACCGCACACGGTCAGAGGACATCCGTGGTCACCCGAGGGGTACCCCAGAGCAAAGGAAGACCACAGATCCCCAAACCTTCAGAGCAGGGAACCCTCGCCTGCCTGAGTCAGGTGGAGATTTCCCTGGCACCATGCTCATCTCGGTACCCGGGAACAAAGCCATAGCTGAAGTGGTCACATATGCATGAGTCTGAGTGGAATCACTGAGACTGCAGCTGCTATATGCTCCAGGAGCCTCTGAAATTATTACAATTTGACCCCCAGTTGAGATGGCAAGGCCTGAAGTAAGGGCCGTAAAACCTGCGGTCCATGGGTCGACTGCCCCCTTTTCCACGAGGGCAACAATCTCCTCTCGCAGGCATGAGTGGCCTCTTCTTCAAAATAGGACCTCCTGTACTTCAGTGTGTGCTTCGTTGCAAACACTCTCGAGCAGTGCAGGCGTTTTTGAAGCCTAAACACATTTCTCAAATCCATTCTTCGACAAGATAAAACTCATGCAGACAGAATTATTGCAAACTTTGCTCATCACGTCTTGAAAAAAGGAAAGGATTGATGGCAAATACTACGGAATATACTGAACAGTCTCGCTAGAGAACGGAGGTGCCAAGCACAAAGAAACCTTCCAATACTTCTAGCTCCCAGCATCAAATAGGGAGAGAGACCTACACCAGGTTTACTCCAAGAAAAAAGTAGAATGAAGCGTAGGTCTGCTCCGTTTAAATACCTTGCAGGTATTAAATAGATGGCAGATCCAGGTCACTCCCTGGGGCATTGTTCCTAATCATTCGAGCTGTCGACATAATACATCTCCAGAATCGACTGAAAGCGAACTGTATTCTTAAACCAGACAGAGAACTAAAAGGTGGCCCTGGCATTTATTTAAAGAGGTGTTTGTTACCCCTAATTTAAATTCTTTTATTGAATTAGCTTAAATGTCTTTTGTGTAGGAAATCTGGAAATGTGTTTTATTTTATTCTGCCAGTGCCTATCTTCAGCGCACATTGGGCAAGATGCGGGGGTACACCCTGGACAGGTCGCCAGTCCATTGCAGGGCAACATTCACTCACACATTCACAACTAAGGGGAATTTAGATTATTCACTTAACCTAACCACAAGATTTTGGCATTGTGGGGGAAACCGGAGTACCCCGAGGAAACCCACACAAGCACAGGGAGAATATGCAAACTCCTTCCAGGCCTCAGAATCATCTTGAATCGGCAACCCTCTAACTGGAAGGCCACAGTGCCATCAACTGCGCCACCGTGCCTCCCTTCATCTGTTTTTATTATTGAAATTCTTGCAAACATTCTCACAATGTGTTTATTTGTTTTATGTGTTTAGTTGAAACAGTAGCCAAAATGTACTCAAACACATAAATAAGCATCGACTAGAAGCTGACAGCACTGCCATGGACTGGCGACCTGTCCAGGGTGTACCCCCGCCTCTTGCCCAATGTGTGCTCGAGATAGGTACCGGCAGACCCCCTTGACCCCAAAAAGGGAATTTTTATGGTTGCATCTTGTGATATAATACCCTAGGATTACTGAATAATACATTTTCATCAGTCAACCCTCTGTTGTTAACTGCAGTGCTTTCTCATGTGTTCTGCATGTAATTCTGCATTGGAAGCTCTTGTACTGTCATAACGTGACAATTCATATTGCTACTGCAGTGTTCACTGCATCATGCTCAGTTTTGGAAGTGTTTTTTGTTAGCAGGACTGGACACTGGTAATAAACTTGAAGTGGATGAGCTGCAGACTCGATGCAGTAAATGTCAGGATGCACATGTATGTGTCCAGTGTGTGCTTTGCCCTGAAGTCCTGACAGGATTATTACTCATTCCATATAGAGGGTGTTTCTGCTCCTGGCCTTCAACACCCTAGCGCTGACTCTTTCACACCTTAATCTGAGCCTCAGGTCCACACACTCACACCCTGATGAAATAATTAGTCTAACTGCTGATCCCGAACAATTCTAGCTGACCTTAGACCACCTAGCCCACGCCAGCATGAACACACATTTCCTTTCCTTGTTCTTTTTCCTTCTTGTGCACACCTGCGATCTCTGCTGCTCCTCAGACAAACACACACGCACACGCAGTTGTGACCTTGCCTGCTCTTTTTAAAATCAGCTTGATTGGTGCTCGTTTGAGTCAGCTGTTTGAGTCTGTTCTCTCTTCTTTGGGTCAGAGAACTTGGTGACCACAAGATTAAAATGAACATTCCTAGGCAACCACTCAATGCTCGTTTAGTGTTCCATCAAATTTAATGTGAGTGAGCGAGCGAAATTTTCTTTTCCGTGGTTTGTTGAATATACGTGTGAACTTTTTGGCAGAAGGCAGTACATTCGCGAGATGGACGTGTGTGCATTATTTTGATTTTGTCAGAGATAAGGACAAGAAGAGCGTTATTGTCAAAGGTAGCGCTTTAGTGCTTACGGCAGATGTAATTCAGGGGCTGATATGCCCATGCAGTTTTGAAAAGGCAGTATTCAAAAGTGACCTGGTGAGTTTGAGTTTACGATGAAGCAGTGGCCAAGTTACTGGATTAAACGATTGAATAATGTGAAAGGCAAGCAAGTTTGTGACCCCTAACAATGTGCAGAAATGAAAAAAGTCTATGTTTTGTGTCTTGAAGGGGCTTGTTCTTTACTTTGGTTTTGGAAATTCCCCAAATGCTCGGCTGCCTATAGCCAAGGAGAAAGGCAGAGGACAACGGTGCTACAGCTGTTCTAAGGTCAGCAGTGCAGGGATGAGCAGGTGTTCTGCCAAGGAAACCTGACCTAGGGTCTGTCATGTTATTGCCTTTAAAGAAGCAGCTGAGTTCATGACTGTTCTAAGACCTGTGCTTGGGAAACCTTATAACAGGTCAGGTTTATATACAAGAAAACATGACTGCCTTTTGTGTTTTTAGTGCTCTCACGTTGACAAGCTCTGTGATTAAATTCTCGTTAGATTCCATTACAGTTTGCACACTTCGAAATGAATAGTAATCAGTTTGTACTTCCACTGAAGTGAGATAATGCATTAGTTGATTTACCCTTACCCTTTGAGAGAAAATAAGGTATTTCGCTTAATTTTCTCACAACTTGAAGTTGATTTGATGTTGCCCTCATGGCCCTGTCATTCTGCAAGCTTGTCAATGTTCATTGGGGTGTTAAACCTCTTCTTAGTAAGCACTTTTCTCAGCCTCATCACTGTACACACATCTATCTGGCCAAATCAAAGTCTTATCCCTGCTTTTTTTTATCAGTTTTTGCTGCAGTGTTAAATCAATTTACGCATAAGTAACAGTTCATGTAAAAACAGCATTTTAGATCGAATCTAAATCAAGACAGGCAATAGCTCTTGGTATGATTGTCCACAGATTATGCAAAGGCGCAATTGATTTTTTTAGTCTGTTATCATATGATGCTTTTTGAATTCCCCATTTTCCTCGGCCATTTAATAAATGCAGCAGCAGGAAACAGGCCTGATACTTGTACATACATACAAACAGAAGTTTTATGCACACAAAAAAGTCCAGACTTCATTTGACTTTTATTAAACTGTTTGCCGCTTTTTACATGATGCAAGGTTCATTTTTTTTTCATTTCATTTTCAAACCCACTTATTTCAAACCCTTCCGGGGTCACAGGGGTCTGCCCAATGCTTAATTTGTAAATTTGAAGTTACTGGAACCCAACAGGACTGGGGTGACGGACAGGGGGGCTGGCCCAAAACAGTTGCTGGAACACAAACAGAACGCATTGGTTCAGTGTCTAACATGCCTACTTTTAAGCAGCAGGACTTACATACATCATTTACAACATAATTTAAGACATATACACACAAAAAACCTTTAGATTACTTTCAACACAATTTATCTTAATCTTCAATGTCATGTTAAATGGCCGTTTTAGCCTTTTTACTCACCTTTTTAGTTGTTTAATAACTAACTGCAGTTCTGGCTTGCTTTGGAGCAACATGACTTGAGTCTTCATTTCTTTTAAAAAACGAAAGCAAACTTGATTGTCTTTTAGACATGTTAGCACGAAGGAGTCAGGACACTTTTTGTTTTGGCCAAATGCCGCCTAAAAATAAGTTACGTACAGGACGTAAATTACCCAGCATCCTTTTCAGACTTGCTAGTAGTGCATTTTATTTATTATTATTATTATTTTTTACTTTATACAATGCACAATAAAGAAAACACACTAACACAATAATTATTAATTATTTTATTTTATAATATTTTTATCTAATCGCTAATTTCCACATAATACGGGCCGGCCTGCCGACTGCAGGGGACAGCACCAGCCTACGACGAAGGCAGCCTGGCACACCATAGGCGAGTGCTCTGTATATTCTTGAGTCGGGGGAATGCATTGTAGTACAGTAGAGTGAAAAAGGTGGGCAGGAATTGGGCAGATAAAGACAAATGGGGTCAGATAATTACCGGATCCCAGAATAAAATTTTCCGGATCCTTGGATACCAGAAATTGAGAGAAAACGGATTGCGTTCTGGCAAACGGCGGAACAAATTAAGCACTGGGTCTGCCGGTACCAATCTCAAGCACACATTGGGCAAGAGGCGGGGTACACCCTGGACAGGTCGCCAGGCAACATTCACTCACACATTCACACCTAAGGGGAACTTAGATTATTCAATTCACCTAACCGCATGTTATTAGGATTGTGGGGGAAACCGGAGTACCCGGAGAAAACCCACGCAAGCACTGGGAGAGCATCCAGAAAGGTCACCGGCGGGCCTCAAACCGACAACCTTCTAACTGGATGGCCACAGTGCTACCCACTGCGCCACCTGCGAACACCTGTCAAATAAATAACTCTCTATTGATCCCACCTGGTATCAGCTCAAAATAAATGCAAAGACAAAATGGGTCCTACAGGTAGATTTACAAATATTACAACAAAAACAATAAAGATGGCTACATTATCAATGTAAATCACTACAGCTAAACCTACTAGACTAGACTTACAGCCAATAAATAAAATATGTTGATTTGCTGCGTGTACAGTATAAACTATAATAAATACATAGTTTTAATCTTATCTTAAAAAGACTTGTTACTTTTGTACAACTCTGGTATATGGATGGATATATTGATGCGCAATGCTAATGTTAAATTAGACTAATTAAATTAAATTATTGTAACAATCTGTCTCTAGTGCGCGTTTTTGCACTGGCGCGCTCACCCTCTTTCTCTCTCGCCCTTTCGGTTTCCCCGTGCTTGTTTTTCTTATGGTTTCATGTATGTTTCCATCTTGTCTTTCTAGTCTTTATACTTTCTGTGTTTCTCGTATCTGTTTCCCATCGGGTCTCCCCGCGCTTGTGTTTACCCAAGTACATGCGCTTCTCCCATTTACTTTCGGTCGTCCTCGCTCCCGTTCCCGAGTCCTCACGTGTGTGTTTGCTCACGTGATTCTCCTGTGTTTGTTTTCCAATGTCAGCATTGACACGTCCTCCTTCCATGTCTCTGATTGTTAATTGGTTTTCCTCTGTGTCTTCTCACTCCTCATCCCGGGCCAGCCGTCCCTCATTTGAGTTTTCCTTTATAAGTTCTGGTTTTGTTTCCTTCTGTGCTGGTTCATTATGGTTGATCATTCAGAGCACTTTCGTTGTATTGCTGTAGAGATTCTTACTTTTCGAGGTGCCTCACTGCTATGACTTTTGTGAGTCTACGAGGTATTTAAGTTCTATTCTGAGTATTATTTTGGCTGCATTTCTTTTCTCTGACAGTGTTTGTTTTTATTTTACTTTGTTCCAAGTTATTATTTTTAACTTGTTCGGAGTGAGTCTTTAGTTTAGCTGTCTGTTTCCAGTGTTTTAGTTAGTTAATGTTTTCCACTTTCACGGGGCTTTTGTGTTTATTTGTTTATTTAAATAAAGAGCCCTTCTGCTGAGTGTATTTTGCGTATGAGTTCTTGTCTCACTGTCGCCACCTAGGCAGTGATACACCTTACCCACAAGATCCTGACAATTATCCAATAAAATTGGAATAATTTAGAAATGACCTACTTAAAACAGTTGAAAAAGCTTTTAGTTTGATGTTTGTTATTTTTAAATAGTCTGTGTTGCACTGCTATGTTCGCGGGCAGATTGGTTAAAGCTTGCGAATTTATCCATTTACCTGTTTCTTGTCTATTTGAGGTTTTCCCACAGAGTGGTGTTTTCTATATTTTGTTATTTATCTTGCGAAAATAAAAATGAATCAGTGAATTATGTATTTAAGTTCTGACCTTCTTCCTTACATCATGAGCATTGTCCCTAACAGAATGATCTGTCGTTCTGAATAAACTCAGCAGGTTCACTATAGGCCATGGTCTATCCGGTAAGTGGTGATCATGGAGAGTAATCTCTTGGGAGAGTCGAATGTTCTTGAGTTCCCCTCACATCTTGTCCCCTAGGAGGGCCCCTCATCCATTTATCCTGAACCGCTTTTGGAGGACCACACTGAATACCTGGAGGGATGCCATGCCACATCCTTCAAGTCTGGAGACTTCTCAGTCTTCTCCACAGGTCATTCCTCGTCCTTTCAGTAGTCAATCGTTACCATATTCCGGCAGTCACGAAAGCAGAGCTGGCCTGGGTGTTCAGGCTTGTGGTGCTAGAAGCCAGAGCACTTGTTCCACCACCGTATACGGTCCTTGCCAGCTAGCGAGAAACTTACAGGCAGAGGTGAGAACCAGCACCATTACACGATCATCCGGTTGAAACTGCCGTGGCTGGGCCACCCGGTTGTAGATCCACTGTTGGGATTGTTGCTCTTTTGTTGAATGTTTCTGCACCAATGGCATGACCCACTCGATCTGCTCGCGCATCTCTCTCACATGTTCCACTGCTGAGCGGAGAGGGGCCGGCTGCTGCTGTTCCCAGGCCTCTCGGGCGAAGTCTAAAAGCCCTCTGGGCTGATGACTAAACAGCAACTCGAAGGGCGTAAATCGAGTAGAGGCTTGAGGGATTTCGCGGATGCCAAACAGAACATATGGAAGCATAAGGATCTTCTGCCTTTCCCTCAATCAACCGCACTTGGACAAAGCAGTGTTTTAGTCGATCGTCTTACAACTGGGCCTTCATGAACAAGCCCCCTCCCATAACCTGTTGAAATACATCAAGAAAAACCTGAGAGACTCACCGTCTCTCCCGCTGTCCGACGCTAGCAGGGCGGGCTGGCGAGATCTTCTTTCCGGCCGGTGCTCGCGGCAGCTTCCGACTGGCTGGCTGGGTAGCAGCACAGAGAAGTTGTTCAAATCTCGCCAATCTCCCCCGAGGAGTACTAGAACGGGCAGCTTTTTTACTATCCCGACCTCCAACAGCCATGTTCCTGAGACGGCAGAAGTTGAAACACGGCGTGCCGGGACAAACTGAGTAGCCTTAACCAGTTCTGGTATTGAAGCGGGGTTCATCATCCTGACCGCTCGCCTCGTAGACGGTGGGAGAGCTCAAAGGAACTTGTCGATGGTGATTCGTTCCGCTACCTGACTGGCAGTGGGTGTCCCTTCTAATAACCAGTGTCTAGCGAGCCAGGACAGTTCAGCGGCTTGTGTGTGGGCGTGGCGACATGCTTTGTACTTCCATTCATGAAAGAGTTGGGCAGTGGAAATGGGAGATAAACCCCGAGCCCCCAGAAATTCTTTGATGTTGTTGTAATTATCTGCTAATTTGGGTGGCAAAGAAAAGTACACTTGTTGCACTTCCCCGGTAAGCACCCAGCAGTTTTGCCCATTCACTTCTGTCCCAGCCCTCGCAAATTGCAGTGGTCTTGAACATCCTGAGGTATAATTTGATGTCATCATGACTGGTGAGTTTGGGGAGAAGTTGGTTTGCCTTAACCCTCGGGTCAGGCAGTGGAACATTTTGAGCGGCAAACAGCAGCAAACTCTACTTCTACCTTCTCCTGGCAAAGTGTTCTACAATTTGTTGTTGGCAAGCGCTCACTTCCGTTAGACATTTTAGGACATTCTCCATGTTGGTGGGGGAGGAACGCCGTCTCAGTCAGGGGAATGGTTTGGGTGAGAAGAAAGAAAAATGTGTCAGGCACCTCAACGACAATGGGGCTGTAATTCTTCACATTTTCAGGCCGGCATTCTCCATCAATGTGAAGAATTACAGAACCGGGTTTGTGGTGAAAAATCCCTCGAGGGTGGTTTTATTAACAGAAGAGTGAAATAATACGGGTGAGAAGTGTCTCTGGTTGTGCTTCCGGTGCGCTGTACTCTGTGCTTCCTCTTCTGTAGGTTGAGGGTGACGTCATGAAGGCCGTTCCTTCACATACTGCTATCTGAGGGAAAGTAGAGAACAAGTGATTAGCGTCTGGTTGCATCAGAGTGGCTCCTCAGACTGGCGTGCCTTCCAGTGGCTTTTTAAGATGGCTGCTGATCGTCATCAGCTGTGAAGGAACGACAGGTGATGAGGACGTGCAGGTGTTTCGCTTTCATTTCCTAGGCAGTGCAGATGAGTGCTCGGAGGCCCTGTCACACCTCCTTCACCGGAGAGGTACATGTCATGTATTACAACCCTGTTCACGACCGGTTTTATACCTGGCTGATTGCTAATCACCTACGCCCGCAAATCAATTTGCCCATTAATAAAAGTTTGGCAGGGTCTCTCCCATGGAAAGTCATTCTCATCAGTCGGATTCCTAACCAACACACGTCTCCATTCCTATTCAGGGAACGTGGGGTTACACAAGTAACCTAGACATACTTAATGTAAAGGATACTAGTAGCTAAAAAATAGAGACAGTAGCGCTGATAGATTAAATGCTGAAACAGCTTGCCATAGACGGCTTCATCCTTCCCACATTCTATGAACAACCAAGGAAAAATTCGTGGAAAAGAAAGAGGGCTTTAATGCATTCTGCCAAATGTTTTAGCTATTTTAAATAGGTCGAGGATAACATGTCTTTTGTTTCACACTGATGAGATTCCTAATTCAAACTGAGTGAAAGTCAGCAGGAATTACATAACAGCTCCTCGGGTATTTTAGAAATGATTTGCATCTCAATTTACTCCATAGGCACACACTCCTACTTCATCATCTAGTGTCAGCTGGAAGCTCCAATTCAATTAGATTTGGAAATTAATTAATTAAATTTGTACACTTTCCAAATGACACCATTTTACACTGTGCTTTTTACTCTCGAATGATTTCAGTATCCATACCATCGCAGGATGATTGTAGGGATAGTGAAATGAGATCATTAGCACCTGTTTGGTATACTTAGTGGATCAAACACCTGACTATATCGTTTGAAGGCAAAAGTTAGTACTGATCAAAACTTTTCTATTGTTCACTCACTTTGCACTTTATTGTATTTACAAAAATGTCAAAAATTATATTTCTATATCCCCCCCCCCCCAAAAAAAAATACACATACACACCTGCACACGCACACACACACACGCACGCACACGCACACGCACACGCACACACACACACACACACACACACACACACACACATATTATACATATAACTCCCTTCTGACCCTTTATAAGAAATTATATGAAAGTGAGACTTATCAATTCTTATCTATTTGATTTGATAAACAAAAGACTGTCATTAATTGCAGATCTACAGTTAAGCTAAATTGTGTGGTAATTTCTCCTGGTAACAGAGGGGGTGTTCCCAAATGAGAGCAAGGAAGAGACATGACACTTTATTCAGACGCTTTGCTCACCAGTGACACCAAGGATCCCAATCAATCCTGGAAATTGGTTTGTTCCCTGACAAGGTTACGAAATGACAGGCTGCTAGAAAGAGAAAGAAAGAGGGAGAGCCGGATGGTGTGAGAGGAGGAGTAGAGAAAGAATAGACTGGAGATGTCAGTGTTTTCTTTCTGAAAGGCTGCATCCTCTGGTAGGGCTTCAGAGACTCGGTGTTTGAGCCCCTGACAAGTTTTGTTCTGCTACACTTTTGTTTAGCAGAACCTGCCATATTTATTTGATTAGATGGACAGTGCTTTTCACATTCTCTTTTGTTTCTCTGTATAATTCTGAAGCTCTTTCACAGTGAAGTCTGGGGCCTATTCTCAATTTAATAAATGGTCTGTATAATAATATTCATGAATGTTCGCAATTTATGAGTTTTCTGTGGAGACAAATTGAAGTTTGGAGGTCTGCATCTGAATCTGCATCTGTGAGCTGAGTCTGAATCTGTGACTCCACTCTGACATTTCACACAGCCTTTTCCTTATTTAACCAAGTTTTAATTATTTTGACAGTCAGATTTCAGACTAGGTATCCAATAAATGATGATGTGTTTGTTTAATGCAACAAGTTTGTCAAAAAAATCTCTAATGAATCTTTTCTTGAACTGTCTTTCTTGCAGGAACATTTCACACCAGAGTGCAAGTTCAAGGAGTGTGTGTTTGAGAATTATTATGTGACGTACTCATCCATCCTGTACCGCCAGACTCAATCAGGTCGAGCATGGTACATCGGCATCAACAGGGACGGGGAGGTTATGAAAGGAAATCGAGTCAAAAAGACCAAAGGAGCAGCTCACTTCCTGCCCAAGCTCATAGAGGGTATTTTTCATTTTAACTGCTAGGGTTTATTGCAAATGTTTTATATATCTGATGTATGGCTAGTCTTGACTTTCTCTTACTTTGAGGTATTTTTCAACATGTAACATTTTCCTGTGGCTTTGGTGTCACCCAATCGGTTATATATATTTGCAAATAAACTACATGACAGTAATGAAATGTTTATATGATATGGCGGAAACATTTCATAAATGTCATGTAGTTTATTTGCAAAATAGGCTATTATCAGCCAACATGATACCACTTTATCCTGAATCTACTGTACATTATGTATAGTGAAATTATCTATATCCTTTATTTGATATTTTATTTGTATGCTCAGAGCTATAGTTTTCTCAAATAAATTCCAGTATGGAGAGTAAAGACAACAGAATTTCTGTCTGATGGTTTTCATTCCATGAATTAATGCTTTGGTTTATTGAATAGCTTTCTTTGTTTCTGTCCAGTTGCCATGTACAGGGAGCCATCACTACACGAGGTTGCAGAGCAAAGCCCACCGAGAAAAAACCCCAAAACATCAGACTCACCTGTCCATAAAATCAACAAGAAGTTTCTCACAGTCCCCACAGCCTCCTAGCAGAGGGACGGGAAGAACTTGATTTGCATGGACCTAATTTGAACAGCCGGAGACAAGGCAGTACAAACAGTCCAGTCACTGATCCTCAAACACTTCCAAAAAGAGCCCTGTCAACAGATCAGATGCCAACTGTTCGTTTTTCCAGTCTCTTCTCCCCAGTTACAGGAATATGAAGCAAAACCAATAATAATGCTCTGGGACTACAGTGTGATGCCGCAAAAGCACCTGAAACCACCTTCCTCTTTTTGGTACATTATAAAGAAACACTTTCTGTAAAGAAACCTTGCCTTTCCTTTCTCCCAAGCATTTATTGCCAATCAGTTGTTTATTGTACACAACATCACCATCTTCTTTACAATCTCCTTTCCTTTACTACCTCTTCGGCACTTTGGTCACCTGGAGATGCACTGGAAATTTTCCACTATAGAACAGAGAAAAGCCCCACACCATGTATCTAGGACCTTTAAAGATGCTACCACATGCACACACAAGCAAACAAATACAACTTCTCTTTCTCTGTGGATGATGAGTAATTCACCTCAGGCATTACACACCTCCGTCTCTGCCCATTAGCTCCAGAGAATGTGGAGGTTTTACGTGAGGATTTGTGTGAATGCATATATGTGTCATTCGACTCATAACAGTGGAAACAGACTGCCATTATAGTTTCTATTTGTCATGATTTGTTCTTGTTTTCCTGCAGTATTCCACAGAGAGCAATATCACGACATCTGAGCTCTTTTAGTGAGAGTGGATTGCTTTGACTTAAAAATGCGTCAGTCGTAGGTGACAAGTTCCCCAAAGTTCATGTCCTCAGAATTAGTTTTATTCTATTACATTTGACTGGAAAAAGGTGGGTTGTACCCCTGCCTCTTGCCTAAAGTAAGCTGGAGATCCCAAGAAGACCCGTGACCTCGAAAGAGAGAAAGCATATAAGGATGAATGAATGAGCTATGATATAAAAAAAAAATCTCTGAACATATGTCTAGGTTCAGGCAATTGTGTAAATTTATTTTGGAAAATGCCAGGGTGTGGTGTGGTGACACATCATGACAGTTCCCAAAATGCATTTTATTTGAAAAAAGACAAAACATAACACACACATATTTTGCAGATGAAACTAGCTCTAAATCAACAGGCATAATCACTAATAGCAGCAAGATTAATCATGGAACTTTATCAGAAATATACGCAAGTAAACAGATGAACCTGAATTACTGGCAAACTGGGACTATAAGAAGAGAATGTGCTGTTGAGCAGAGCACAGATGCAGTGGTGTAGCCGGTTATCAGTACAACAGGGAATGCCAAAAAAAGAGAGAAGCTTTTCTCAAACAGAAATGATGTTTGGTACAAATAATGATTGAAATTGTTGGTTAGTGCTTAGAAAATGTTGAGGCCAGCACAAATCACCTCTGACGACCTGCCACTGAATTTCTGCTCATGGTTCCGCTTTATTTTTTTAATCAAAAAACACAAAAAAGGAGTGAAAACGTATTTTCAGTATTTAATTTTGTAATTTTTATTTGAGTTCAATGTCACAGTATCCTTCAAAAATCATTATTGACTTTGTGACGTAAATCACAGTTTTGCTAATAATAATAATAATAATAATAATAATAATAATAATAATAATAACTCTAAATGTTGATATGAATGTGTCTTCTGTATATTCGATTATTCTATAGAGGCCTAAAGGATGCAGTGGTGGACTGGAGGTCAGAAGGGTAATCTAAGCACAATTCCGAGTATTTAATAACTGGTCATAATGCTAATGTTTGAAGTCAAACTCAGAACTTTTTTTTTTTACCTTTTAACCGATTTCTTTGCATTTCTTTAAAATCCTTTCTAACCCCAATCATTTGAAGGAAGTGAATACCTTTAATCTAATTGGTCCTTTACGATCTATACAATGTAATTGATACCATTAACAGTAAGCATTTAATTTAAGTTGACTTTGATTTTTAGTCTTACAGCACTGTAAAGTCCTTGAGTACTTGATTCAAGCTTTTTTGTCATCACTGTGAAATCAAGTGCAAAAGCTTGAACAAATTGCATTTGAAAACCCTGAAAATTCAACCTTTTCCCCTGCTGAGCCACTTCTTAAAGCATAAGGAAATTGTTTCTGTGATCATTATAGATTTAATCCCTGTGGCAACTGAAAAAAAACAACAGAAACAATGAAGTTATTAACCAAATCTATAGTTGTATGCATTGTCAATATTTGCAAAATCCTTCCGTATTTCGATCAGGATGTCAGTTTTGTGATTTTATAGCCTGAAGACTATCGCAGATGTTTCTACTTAAAAAAAAAAAACAATTGTTTTTTTTTTCTGAAAGACGAAACCTAAATGCATCTCATAGATTCTGAGAAAACATCAATACTGAGAAAACATCAATACTCACCTCTCAGCTTTATTCTTAAAGGGATAGTCCACTCTATTAGTTCCATTTGAACAAAAGAGCATTTACAAAGATTTTACGGAGTGCAGGTTCATTTTCATATTTCTGTTTAAGCTTCCTCACATGCATCAGGGCTCACTGAATCTTTTGCAGATTTGTATGATACAAGATTCTGGTCAGAGAGATGGAAATAATGAATTTACATTTAGAAACAGAAGGAGATTAGTGAGTGATGAAGGCAATGTTCTCTGCTTTGGCTTTCTCCTTTTATTTGTATACAGTCATCTTAATCCTGATTAGGAAAGCATAGATTGTAGGATTGTAGGTTTATTTGATCTGTTTTATTTTTGTGAGATGTTTATAAGAACCATAACAGGTGGTTAATCTTTTTTCTTTTTTTACTAAACCCCTGTTTTTACATAAAAGTGCTTCTATTGTCATTTGACTTCTATTTTCCAGCCATAAACACAGAAGCCAGAAAATTCAAGTGCTAAGGGCTGTAACTTTTTAGAAGAGCCAAGCCATAAAACACTGAATATGCAGTAAAAAGCCAATGAATGGCAATATTATGTTTTCACATTTTGGTTTAATTGATTTATTGCCCGTGCTTAATTTCAATGACATTTTTACAAAATCACTGGGACGTGCATATCCTTTTTTCATTGATCTTTTCACTCTCATGTCTTTCCTACCCAGCAAGCATTCAATGTCAGCAATACATCATTAATGTCTGGATGGTTCCGAATCATTTAAACAAATACCTTTTTGACATCTATTGCTCAGTGGTTGTGTACCTCTTTTTAATCTTATATTGAGTTTAGTTATAGAAATAATCCAAAATAGTATTGTAAGGCTCAAAAACTGATCTTTCTTTTCAAAGTATTTAGCATTTTCAAATGCAATACAATACTACTGTATTAACGATGTGCTGTTAAAATGTTCACCATACTGTTCATCCACACATAGTCGTAATTAAACAAGATATATAGAAAAATAGTATTTAATAGTGCCTTTCACTACACTCAACAACACGGTACACAGCAAACACATTCTTCTCCGGACACCTCGCTGGTAGAACTGTAGATGATGAGTAGGCCTTTAAGAAAGGAGAGTACAGTGATGTTAACCTTGTAGTTACCAGTAGAATTTTGAAGTAAACCCGGATGGTAAATAAAGCCAGGGCATGTGATTCATTACAGGTGTGATGTGTTCAGTCGGTTATTACCATAGCAGCTGCATTTTGAACAATGAAATAGAACATACTGTGAATTCTTCATCTTGTCGCAAATTGGTGAGAGAGATACTGACAAACTGGTACTGTTCAAGGCAGCGCAGGATGCTTTTATTTAAAAAAAAAAAATGGTGCACCGCCTAAATAATTAAAATGAGTCATTCAGTGCTCTGTCAGGGATGGTAGTGAGCAGGTTTGGCGAGTGTATAGTGCTCTGGATAGTACACTGGGAGTACTTCAGGGAACCTTCACCCTGTTTAGCCCAGTGGTGCATGGGTTTCCGAAACAAAGGTGTGGGATCTCACTGTGCATCCATCATGCTCCGGGCAACAAGCTTACTGAATCCTTGTGCCCCGACATAGACTCCTTGTTGGAATATTTGTGGTCCAGCGTCCAGCATGCTCTTCCATGCGACTCAGCTGGGCTGGCGGCGACACTATAGACCCGGTCGGTGGGCACCTCCTGGGCTCATTCGGCTCCCAGTAACTCTTGCAGAGTCCTTTGCTGCTCACGGTGAAGGGAATTGGTCCCTACTCTCCCGCACACTGAAGGGTGTGACTCTCTCCTTACTGACTCGCGTTTAAGTGCGCAGGCTGATAAGTTATGCCTGGCAACGCTGGTCAGCCTGGCTACCTTGTCACAAGTGCAATAATTGCAATAAATGTTCTCTTGGTTTACCTTGAAATGTCGTCGATAGTTTGGAAAGCAGATGCTACTGTTCTATATACTGACTTATTAGTTTTATTCAAGACAGCAAATAGCTGGTTGTCTTTTTTCTTTTATATATAATATTCTTCTTCTGTCTTAAATCTGAAGATGTGCAAAAATCACTTGGCCAACATTGGCCTCTTTTTCACATTAGTAATAGTTTCTTTTGGAAATTGTGTTGATTTTCAACTAAAAATGTGGAATATTTTCAGTCAAAATCAACATGTAATTTTGATTAGTTTGGCCCACTTCAATTAGAGATCTATCTAAAGTGTTTCATGTGAAAAATTTTAAGTTGTTTTGCATGGGCAACATGAAGTTCTGGGGACATGTGGAATAACAGAAACAGAAACAAAGTCCCTCACAAAGTCAATATGGAAGTATCTGAAACATCTGTATAATTAATTGATTGCTTGTGATGTCAAAAGTGAGCTAATCCCAGGCACCTCAAGTTTTAAAAAATATAACACATTTACATTTGGTGCATTTTGTCAACGGCGAGCCTCAAACCGGCAACCTTCTAACTGGAAGGCCACAGTGCTACACACTGGGCCACCATGCTGCCTCTCCACTTTTTGTTTCTTTCATTTACATATTAGCTTAGCACTTTACACAAAACCAGTCAGTGTACAGCATGTGAACTGATAAGATGGGTTTTCACAATACGTGAAGTAATAATTTTGCTATTTGTTGAAAATCCATGTAATTACTTATTGTTTTTGTTTGTGTGGATATGTGATACCATGTGTTGGAGGAGAAGCCAGAACCCAGTATCTGCAATGCAGCAGAAAAGGCAAAAACTTAAGCCTCCTCCCATGATTCAACCAAAGTCTCGTCCCTCAGGATCTAGAACATCTCTGAGCCCTCACAGCACTTACCATGCTTCCTTTCAGCTGAATGTCATCGCCTCAGTGCATGTGTGTGTTTGAGAGAGAGAGAGAGAGAGAGAGAGAGAGAGAGAGAGAGAGAGAGAGAGAACGAGAACAATGTCCTGATCTATTTTAACGCATACACAGGTTGATGACACATCTGCATTGCATTCACAGCAGTGGGAAGTGATCTTCTCTCAGCAGATGTGTGATGTGAGGGCAACCTTTAAAAACCTGAGTTTCTCAACTCAAGCACATCTTTATGATAATCACATGCTTCTCTGTGGTGTTGACCTTTAGATTACTGTTGATGCAGATACATTAGAGATGATGTTCAGGTGATTATACAGAACAAATGGGTCGATTTTATACGGAAGTATCACTATGCAGTTTTGTTGGTGCTCCATTGGGAATGAAAGTTTGCTTGATATTAATATTTATGCAGTGGAGCATTCAGTTCTGTTCAAGTAAAATTAAACATTTTATTAGTAATGTTAATAATGCAAAGAAATTACTCATATAATAGAAGTCATATATGTGAATATTTACCTCATGTCAATTTTGCTCTGAAATTCAGTTTATGTCGAAAGCAAAAGCCCTTTTCTTGCTGATTTGTTTATGTTTATTTCACATTAAGCATTGAATGAACAAGGTGTGGGCTGTTAACATTGTAGGTGAAGAGTATTAGGCTTTACTTCGGGAAGCTCAAGAACAACTTGACAAATGGCTCCAGTACAGAGTGCCATGTATATGTATGATGACAGAGTCATGCTCTTCTTCATCCTAGTGGACAGTGGAAAATTTGCAGCAAAACTCACTATTGTCTCTGTTTTTTGAACACACTGGAATGTGCTCTTACTGAAACATCAACCTATAGAAACACAAGTAACGGATGTGTGAGGTGAGAACATTAATGAAATTCATCATTTTTTGTATACTGCATGGATTATCCAAATTATTGTAATGGAGTCTTCCAAATGAAAGGACAACAAACCATAATTTTTCCTCTCGTCTTCCAGACTGCAAATACAAAGGTCTTCCGGTTTAAAGCCACGCTGACATTTTTAATGTTTGTAGCAACAACATCCAATAACCACAAGGACAGGCTCTACAGAACTGCTTGAACTTTTGATCTTTTGATTTCGCAGGATGAAAAGAAAACAATCTGGAACGCTTGAACGGTGGAGTTTAACCATTTTGAAAGAAACAACTCAGTACAATCATGCATGAACCAATATTTATTGGGCACATAAACCTAAAATATTAGAGGTGAAGAAGATGGTAGCTGTTTAGTATTTGTTCACTTACTGTCACTCTTAATACTGTACTCTGCGTACATTCAGCTCTTCTTTTCCAATTTCTATAAGTCAATGGAAGACATATTACTGAACAATACTGAATAAAACTAATATATTTGTATGATTGTAAAGAAAAGTGTCATTTGTTTTATTGTCATTCTGTTTGACTCTTTAGATGAGATCATATAAACTTTGTACTCATCCTAAAACATTCATGACACTCCCTTGGATGTTATCATACTACTCTGAATGACGTTATTAGAACATCCTACATCAACAGTGGGGCAGTGTTAATTCAACTCACAATGTGTTACATTAACAATAAGGCAGTGTTTATTCAACTCACAATGTGTTACATTAACAATAAGGCAGTGTTTATTCACCTCACAATGTGTTACATTAACAATAGGGCAGTGTTTATTCAACTCACAATGTGTTACATTAACAATAGGGCAGTGTTTATTCAACTCACAATGTGTTACATTAATAATAAGGCAGTGTTTATTCAACTCACAATGTGTTACATTAACAATAGGGCAGTGTTTATTCAACTCACAATGTGTTACATTAACAATAGGGCAGTGTTTATTCAACTCACAATGTGTTACATTAACAATAAGGCAGTGTTTATTCAACTCACAATGTGTTACATTAACAATAGGGCAGTGTTTATTCAACTCACAAAGTGTTACATTAACAATAAGGCAGTGTTTTTTCAACTCACAATGTGTTACATTAACAATAAGGCAGTGTTTATTCACCTCACAATGTTTTACAATAACAATAAGGCAGTGTTAATTCAACTCACAATGTGTTACATTAACAATAAGGCAGTGTTTATTCAACTCACAATGTGTTACATTAACAATAAGGCAGTGTTTATTCACCTCACAATGTTTTACAATAACAATAAGGCAGTGTTTATTCAACTCACAATGTGTTACATTAACAATAAGGCAGTGTTAATTCAACTCACAATGTGTTACATTATCAATAAGGCAGTGTTTATTCAACTCACAATGTGTTACATTAACAATAAGGCAGTGTTTATTCAACTCACAATGTGTTACATTAACAATAAGGCAGTGTTTATTCAACTCACAATGTGTTACATTAACAATAAGGCAGTGTTTTTTCAACTCACAATGTGTTACATTAACAATAAGGCAGTGTTTATTCACCTCACAATGTTTTACAATAACAATAAGGCAGTGTTTATTCAACTCACAATGTGTTACATTAACAATAGGGCAGTGTTTATTCAACTCACAATGTGTCACATTAACAATAGGGCAGTGTTTTTCAACTCACAATGTGTTATATTAATAATAAGGCAGTGTTTATTCAACTCACAATGTGTTACATTAACAATAGGGCAGTGTTTATTCAACTGACAATGTGTTACATTAACAATAGGGCAGTGTTTATTCAACTGACAATGTGTTACATTAACAATAAGGCAGTGTTTATTCACCTCACAATGTTTTACAATAACAATAAGGCAGTGTTTATTCACCTCACAATGTGTTACATTAACAATAAGGCAGTGTTTATTCACCTCAC
>SRMA01026223.1:81896-96081 GCA_007224835.1 Danionella cerebrum
ATTAAATAAATTGACTGGAACTCTCGAGTTCAGAATTTATTATTTATCTAAGTGATCAAAGGTGAGAATACCTATTTGTTGACCTTAGAGAATGACTTGGTGTCAAAGTTATTTGTTTGTAAGGTTAATTAATGTAGAATTCAAATTATGATTTGAATTATAAGTAATAAATGTCACCAACTAAAATGCAAGAATTGTTTAAGCTATATTTCAATTGATTGAAATATAAAACAAAACATTTGATAATGGAAAACAAAAGTAATTAAGAATTTAGACTATTTAGTTTATTTATCTTCCTGAATTAATGTAAATAAAATGATTACAGTAAGAAATAGAGAAAGGGGAGACCACATAAAAGAATTTGTTCAGATGTTGAAGTGTCAGGGCACATTAAAGTTGATCAAGCAAACAGTGCATTCATTCTCAGATGCTAATGTTTTTATCCTTGAAGGCTAATGGTTGCTGTTGTTAAAATCAATGAGCAATGCTAATGTTTTTAGCATTTGCTAAGTTAGCTTCTTTCAGTGAGTTAGCTAACAACTTGTATGTTTACAAAACACCGGAAGAAGTGTGTTTCCAACTTCCTAAATTTCAGGGAGGGTCTTCCTCCTCACGTCACGACTAAGTTACGCCTACTGGCACAAGACACGCCCCTGTCCTTGGGCGATCTCTGTTCTCATATCAGGGATAGTGTTCGAATGGTTCTCCTCGTGAAAGGATCACAGAGCTCAGAGTAACAGTTCGTTTCAACACTGCATAATCAGACTGAGTTTCTTTGTCCCTTAACCAAAATACCACGTGTTGACGGAATATTGGTTGGCTTTTACAGAAACCAGTTCGATAGAAGTTAAACCCTCAGAATAACTTTCAATGACTATAAGATTAAACAGATCTCGGCGGATCTTTTGATTCAATGAAGCAGTTTTCAAAAATATAACAGGATTTCTTCGCTGTTAGTATAAGTCAAAAACTTTATCAGGATTAAAACACTTTTCGTGTAAACGCGCATCAAATTCACTCCGTGAACAGACACACAAAAGAAAACATTAGTAGCTACAATAATGTTTCTTAAGGATTAATAGATGAATTGTAATGGAAATCGCACCACATTCACTATTAATGAGATAACGGTTTTATAACAGAATGAGGAAAACGCTCATTTCTGCTTTTCGTTTCAAACTTTGATCAAGTTTACTTTTAGGACTTTAGAACAGTTTATAACATTAATTCCACTGGAATTCGCAGTGATCTTAATTTTGCAAGTACGCTTTCTTTAGTTTCCAAGCTCACAGAAGTTTTCTGAAGTTTCTCATACAGAGGCTTGCTTGCGCGTGCACGCACGCACACCAAACATTCGAGCAGACACACAGGAGCGAGCATAGTCAGCAAGATTTGATTCTGCTGATCAGTCAACATAAAAGATTAATAACTCGTAATTTGTTTGCAAATCGGATTGATTCTGTGCCCGCGTTCGACCACCAATATGAAGCGGAATATATAGCTATAAAGGTTTATGCGCACATTATCCACCAATAAACGTAAGGGAATATATGGCGCAATGGCTATAAGGGAATTGATTATACCTGAGGGTATAATCGGTGATTCAAATGAGTCGACTCAGTGTCTCGGACAGTGCATCGGAATCATTTGAACACACGTGACTGTTGTCCAAAATACGTAACGTAGTTACTGTATATTAAGGAAAACTCATCAGTTTAACTCAAATGGAATTATCTAAAGGTTTTAGATAATTCAGAAGGTTTGAATGTTAATAATCTCCACCAACTGTACTATAAATACAGTAAAATCAATCCTAAGAGCACGGTAGCAAAAGATCTACAGAATAATGCAACAACTTTACGAGATACTTCTCTTTTATTATAAAAGTAAATATTTATTGGAAAATATCTAAGACAGACAAATACTATTCTAACAAGTAACTAGCACACACACACACACACACACGCACATTCACGCATTCGTACAGAAAGAAGGAATGATTGTAAGAGAGAGATAGTGTATTCTGGGTTTCAGACATTTAGCAAGGAGCTGACTTAAGAACCATCAATCAGGTATTAATTTCAACTTTGCATTGGGTTATTAGACAAAGCTAATTAGACTAGAACAATGCACCAGTAAAGTAACCGATTCTGGAAGAATGTTACTTGCGCTAAAAGTGATTCGATGTCCCGTGTCTTGCTTCAGATGTCCTTGGTGAAGAGATCGTTCGATGAAGAAAGTCGGTCGCTTACAACATTGAACTTTAACGGAAAGGAATGAAAACGAGTAAAAGTGTCGCTCTGGTTGAAAGTCTTTCGAACTTTGAGAAACTACGCAAAACTTCTTCTGCGCCTACGAAAAGCTTGGGCGGAGGCTACTCGTGTGTCCTCCATTATCTTTGTTGCTTGGAGCGTTGTTAGGAAGGCTTTGTTCTTCTTCTGTTTCTTTCTGCTTCTTAACTCTTTCAACTCACTGTTTCAACTCTTTCAACTCTGAGGTTTGAATTCTGGTACACATGTTTTTAAAGGGCGGTTCAGACCAATAGCGTGTCTTTCTGAAAGTTCCTCCTTGAGGCGGTCCTATCCAATCAGATGGCAGTTCCTGAAAGTTCCTCCTTGAGGGAGGTTCTGTCCAATCAACAACAGTCTAAGGCACACTGAAAGTCCCGCTAAAATGAACAAAGGAAAACTTGGATAGATACATTATTCTATAGTTCTATCGCATTAAGTAACTAATCAAAAGCAAAACTTCATCAGAATAAAGTGGGAAAACCATCATTCACACACACATCCATACATGACTATGAATATTCCTGTAACTTGATGTGAAGAGGTTACATTTAAACGGTTCCTACATGATTCAGCTCGTACAACTCTTAAGAAATTATAACAAAGTCCAATGTATATCTGTGTACATGAAGCCATGTGGTTGTGAGTCATTTTGTATTGTTTGATTCACTGTTTATTAGTTGTTCCTTTAAATGATCCTGAGTTCGTGTGGCTGATCTGGTGGGCTGTTGGAGAGCTTAATAGGTTCGTTTGAGATTCATGAGGGCATATCTTTAGGAGAAATGCCATAAACAGTTGTCCTTTGACCTCCTGTGCCTAGCACGGCTAGGGTTTCGGGGTTGAATCTAGTTTATTGGTCCATGGGGACCATAAAGCATTGTAATCTGGACTAGCGATCAGTCACGAGGTCCTTGGGGGATATAGTGTCGAAGCATTCTTGAAGTCTGTTCTGGGTTTGTCTGCATTATCTGGCCTTAGGAATCCACTACAACTGTAACTGATATCTTTGACAATGTTGTCACAGTGACGAAGTGACGTAAACTTACACAAAGTGTTGATGAAACAGGGATAACAATTGTGCAAACCCCAAATCATGTGACACGAAAGAGGAAAAAACAAGAGGATGTTTTAACTTTCCAGGAACGAGGAACATTGCTGAAGTGTGCAATCGCCAACAGTCTCCCACCTATATTCTCTCTCAGCTTTCGGCGGTGATACACGCTCTGCTCTCTTACTCCCTAATCTCTTATCATCCCAGCTGGGCTTCTTGTCTTTTGTCCATCTGCAGAGACTCTCACTATCCTGCTCTCTAAATAAAAGGAACTATGGATCTGATCAACTGGTCTCTAAATGCAATTGACACCATTTTCTCGACGAGGAGCGTGGGTTCGGGGGAACCCATCTGTCCTGCTGGAACTTACGCTGCTGGCTACACGATGGACTCCTGGTCGAAGTGGAGGATCATGTGCCTGGCTGCTCTGTCCCTGGAGGATGTCGAAGACATCTACATAATTGGAACTGTGATAACTGGGATTCTGCTGATTGGAATATGTGGAGCTCTCGGCTATCGGCGATTATCAAAAGCGGTCAGTGCTCAAAGCCCCACTAAGCTGACCGACTGGAATGGAATGTTGACTGGACTTAAAACTGTCGGGACTCATGTAACGGTCTGTGACCGCAAACTGGATTTCATCATGGAAAGGCTGGCAGAATTGAAACGTAAGTTGGATAATCTGGAGACCGGGGAAAGACTCTAAAAATCTGTGAAAATGTACAGCTTTTGACCCAAATTAACTTCTGTACCATCTGGCTTCCCTTATCTCCTCTGGCCTTGGAGGCCACGAAGAGGAGTCTAAACATCCCCCTAACCTTCCCCCGCATCCACTTATCTCCTCCAGCTTTTTCCCCACCGCTGTAATCTGACGGGTCATTAGTACAGCGCCATCTGGCTGCAGGAAAATGCCGGCTGCGGACTGCAGTGGCTACACCACTTCCCCGACCCCTACCTCATCCTGCAATGTTCTTTTCCTGTATTTGTCAATGTGCTTGATTGCAGATGGCTTTTTTTAACCTGTTCCACAGTGCTCTTTTTTTGAAGGACAATGCGGAAAGGCTCTTTTTTTAAGCTAATTTACCTAATGTATATCCATTTTCTCTGTTTCTCTCTAAATATGCTACCTCTCACACTGGCCTGTTCCCACCCTGTCTATGTCTGTGGCCAGAGGGGTCCCATTTCGCTACATGTAACATCATCATCATCATCATCATATTTCCTTCCCAGGAAAAACTTTAAGCAGCCTTTTATGCATGATGCTGCACCAGAATGCATAGGCACTGCACATGGTACAGGTTGGTTGCAAGAGGAAAACATTTTTCCTTAGCACTCTGTGAAACATGCTAAGCCAACCAACAGCCAGTTCTCCTACTACTGGACACTATGTACTCTCCTACCAAGTAGCCTTTTTTATTTCAAATGAAAAAAAGAAACATATTTTTGGTTTACAAGGAAAAGGGCAAACATAAAACCTATAAGTAACTAGGATGGCTCTGGGGAGAATGAAGAGTGGAAAGGCTGTTGGTCCAGATGACATACCAGTGGAGGTGTGGAAGTGTCTAGGAGAGACAGCAGTGGAGTTCCTTTCTAGGTTATTCAACAGGATTTTAGAGAGTGAGAAGATGCCTGAGGAATGGAGGAGAAGTGTCCTAGTACCAATCTTTAAGAACAAGGGTGATGTGCAGAGTTGTAACAACTACAGAGGCATAAAGTTGATGAGCCACACAATGAAACTCTGGGAAAGAGTAGTGGAAGCTAGGTTAAGAAGGGAAGTGGATATTTGTGAACGGCAGTATGGCTTCATGCCCAGGAAGAGCACCACTGATGCAATTTTTGCTCTGAGAAGTACAGAGATGGTCAGAAAGAGCTTCACTGCGTCTTTGTGGATTTAGAAAAAGCGTATGACAGGGTGCAGAGAGAGGAGCTATGGTCCTGTATGAGGATGTATTTTAATTTTGACTTTTGTATTTATAAACAAAAAATAATCTTTTCTTAATACCCATTTCTAAAAGTAAAGTCAAATGGCCAAAAGAGAGACAGAAGGACCCGACCCCAGACCCTTCTAAAAATATTTCATTTCTGTCAGTCCTGTAGAGTATCTGAAGAGTTTTTACCTGTCTCTCTATCAGTATGATTGTTTTCTGGGCGCGCTCATCAGCTCGCACCGGTCTCTCGTTCTGGTTAATCAACGGCCTATTTAGCGGTGCTTCTCTCTCCGCTCTGTGTCGGAAGATTGTTCACACTCCGTGAGTCGCTCTCTAGTATCTCTATATTACTAGCCTCCTACTCTGTTCCAGTGGATACCCACCTTTCAAGCCCGGTCGGTGCGGGTTCGGGTCAGCGTGAGCATCTCCGTCGGCTCGATCCTTCTCCGGCATACACGCTCTCCTATTTTCTCTCTTAGCTCAGTTGTGCGGTGGTTGCCAGCATAGAGGGACTGCCCTTCGCCATCCCCTTTCCTGGGCCCTCGTAAATCTGTTGATCATCGGAGTTTATTCGTTCTCCTTTTTTTAGTTTTTGGATTCCAGCCTGACGGCTTGTGGTTTAGTTGAACGTTCTCTGAACCCAGTAGCCCCGCCCATGCAGAAATCTCATTGGTTGGACGTAAATGAATGACGTTGACACAACATTTTTTTAATCTACGCTTACTGTTTTGTGTTCTAGGGTAACATACCTTTACAAGCAAGTTTTTCCTCTGCTTAAGTTAGTAATTTCAACCATTGCTAACTTATCCCATGGGATTCTAATGCATTACTGGCAATACGTGAAAATAAATTTAAATATCAATGAATAGTGTTTATTTAGTTTGTTTTTGTATAACTTCAATCATTAATTAAATTTGAAATGTGGAATATTTACAGCAACTTATTTCCCTATTCTAATGTTACATTTTTTAAAGATTTGCTAAACATCAGAATTGTTTGTTACATTTTTTAAAGATTTGCTAAACATCAGAATTGTTTATAAATTCAAACATTTACAACACATGATTGAATTGTGATGACACATGAACTTAACTTATTTATTAAAGATGACACTGTTAATAATAACAACATTTGAAACAGCAGTCTGGGTCTTCTGTGCCGTCATAGAATCCTGCCTCATGCATCCAGCCCTCGACCTTTCACTCCATTTTTTTCCAGTTCACAACACCTGTAACCAAAATACATGAAAGTTGTTAAAGAATTATTAGCCTTGATACAGCTTTACTAATGCAATAAAGCAACATGACAAAAAAAGATACAGTACTTACCATCAAGCGATGCATAGTGTGCCTTTTGTCTAAACCTCGTCTTGTTCACAATTGCACTAAAGCAACTGCAAGAGAAAGAATCTTGTAGGCAGCATCTCCATCCTGTAGCACCACTTCCAAGAGTATCGTTTCCAAGATATCCATGGGTAACTGGAAAGCAATAATACGGTGCAGTATTCCAACAGCTAAGAGACCTAACATCCACCAGGTACGGCGCAGGACCCATCCTTGCGATGGCAGCCTGTGAAAGGAACAGTGGCACGCTCCTTCCCTCCGTAGTGCTAGGGTCTTCTCCTTGGGCAAGAGAGATTAACCCTTAAGCCCCCCTTACGAGGGTTACACTAAATCTAGACTGCACTTACATCTGCATATTTTGGACACAACCACTACACCACTTGTGAAGATCCAGAACAAACTTTTTTTTTGATTCCCCATTGTAAGGGGCAACTTGTTAACCGTGAGTTGCGACCCGTGTCGGCGGAGGAAGAGGTCCTGGTGTTTGAGGAAAATGGTTAGCTGCGGCTGCCACCTTTCCAACACGACACTTTGGCTCCTACTTTGTCTAGACGGGAGGTTGGAATGGCTCGATCCAATCAATCGGCTGGTCAAAGAAATGATCTTAAAACATCTATAAGACACTTTGGCTTAGAGTCAATCACGTTATAAAAAGCAACCCGTTGCTTCTACTGGCTTGAGTATACCATCAGTATATCCTTGATGCATAATCTGCTGGAGTTCCGCGGCTCTGTGCATCCCTATTTTTTGGGCTCCAAGGTGGGTGAGGAGTACTGATGATGAACAAGAAAACTAAAAAATATGGCAAATAAACCAAACCACAAGCGACATCGGACGGATTTAGAAACTGACAACCCAAATGGAAAAATTGACACAACGACGAAAAATGATGAGTGGCCAAAATTTATAATTATTGAATCAACTTCTGCTGACTATCAAATCACTAGGCTGTCTCCTTTTGCTATCCAGAAAGGTATTGCTGGTATGGCGGGTACAGTTAAAGAAGTGAAAAAACTGCGATCAGGTCAAATTCTTGTTGAATGTTATAAAAAAGCCAGTTCAGAGAATCTACTTCAAACAAAAATGATCGCAACAGTTCCTGTGAAGACATCACCACACCCAACTCTCAATTATAGTAAAGGAGTGATCCGCACCAGAGAACTTGAAGATGTTGATGAAGAAGAAATACAAGAAGACCTGAAGCCTCAAGGAGTTACTAACGTAAGGAGAATTACCATCAAAAGAGAAGGACGAACAATCAGAACAAGTACCCACATTATCACCTTCAACAAACCAACAATCCCTGAAAAACTTCTGATCGGATACTTAAGTGTACCAGTGGACCTCTTTGTCCCAAATCCCCTTAGATGTTTTAATTGCCAGAAATATGGCCATGGTTCGAACAGTTGCAATAATAAACACATCTGTTGTAACTGTGGTGAAGAAAGACATGACAAGGAACCCTGTGAAAAACCATCCAAATATTGTAATTGTTCAGGGGACCACTCAGCTACATCAAAACAATGTCCAATGTGGATCCGGGAAAAAGAAATACAGAAGATTAGATGCACCAAGAAGATCAGTTACCCTGAAGCAAGGAAAGTGGTTGCTCCTACCCCCTTCTTCAGTATAAACAAATCATTTGCTGATGCAGTAAGAAAAACTGTAAGATCCATTGACTGCCAGACAGACATCACTTGGATGCATAAAGACAAACCCCAAACTAATATTGCTCCTTCAAAAACAAAGACTTCAGGAACGCAGAGAGAAGTACTTACCAAGGATACACACCTGAACCAAAGACCAGTTGAAAATGAAAAAGGAACAAAAAATAGCAAGAAACAAAGGGCTGCAAATCCCAAGGATGACCCTACAAAAATAAAAGAACCAAAAGATATATAAATGAAAGAAAAAGAATGCCCTAGTCGAAGTCCATCCCCCCGAGGTAGAATGAAGACAAACGTCCCCATCCTTCAAAACAGGTGATGGAAAAACGGATTATTCAGTGGAACTGTCGTGGAGTTCGGGCTAATTATACAGAGCTACAACACTTAATTGCTGTCATCAACCCCATTGTTGTATGTCTTCAGGAGACACAACTGTCAAAAGACAACACTATTTCTTCCAAACATTTTAATATTTTGAACACCCTTGGTCCCAGTAACAAGCGTGCTTCTGGAGGAACATCCATTCTAATACGCAGTGATTTAATTCACAGCAATATCAAACTCACTGGTAATCTACAAGTAACTGCAGTAAGATTGACACTCAGGAAAACCATCACAATTTGTTCTCTCTACATCCCTCCAGATGCAAATATAAAACACACAGAGCTAAACCAGCTTATTACCCAACTTCCTCCCCTTTCTTTTTAATGGGAGATTTTAACAGTCATAACTATTTGTGGGGTAGCAACCAGTGCAACGCGAAAGGAAGGAAAATAGAAGATTTTATTGAGAATAACAATTTATGTCTTTTAAATGATGGTTCAAACACTTATCTGCACCCAGGACATGGAACCTACTCTGCAATCGATCTAACCATCTGTCAGCCCGAACTCCTTTTAGACTTATCCTGGAAAGTCCACCCCGATTTATGTGGAAGTGACCATTTCCCATTAGTTATAACAATTAAAGGACAAGAAGAAGATTTTAAAGTGCAAAGGTGGCAAATTAAAAGAGCAAACTGGACTTATTTTAAAGCTCTATGTGATGAGAAACTCGCAGGTTTCCTTGAAGATGATCCAAATGCTATGGAAAACTTCACAAAAACCCTCATTTCTATAGCTGAAGGATCCATCCCAAAAACGTCCTGGAAAAACTCCACTAAACGAACTCCATGGTTTAACGAAGATTGCAAGAAGGCTATTAAAAAGAGGAAAAAAGCTGAAAGACGTTTCTCTAATCATCCAACTACTGAAAATCTTATTAAACTCAAAAAGGAAAGGGCACAAGCAAGAAGAACAATAAATGAAAGTAAAAAAGAAAGCTGAAGAAGATTTGTTTCCAATTTGTCAACAAATACTTCACCAACTAAAGTGTGGAAGCTGATTCGGAAAATGAAAGGAAAAAAATACCAGTCCACAAATACAACACATTAAGCGAAAGGATGATATCTTGACATCAGCGAAATAGCAAACGAAATAGCAAAAACACTTGAAAACAATTCTTCAGTTGAAAATCGCAGTGCTGCGTTCAGAGCCCTCTACGATGGACATAAAGGAAAAATTAACTTTAACTCAAATAATGAAGAACCATATAATCAGCCTTTCACATTGGACGAACTACAAAAAGCTATGAAGAAATCTCACGACTCAGCCGTTGGTCCAGATGATGTCCACTATCAATTTATAAAAAATCTGCCATCCACTGTTTTTAGATTACTGCTTAAGCTCTACAACTCCATTTGGATTTCTGGAAATATCCCACCAACATGGCAAGAAGCTGTAATAATCCCTATTCCAAAGCCTGGAAAGGATCACAGTGACCCCTCAAACTATAGGCCTATTGCCCTGACCAGCTGCCTGTGTAAAACCATGGAGAGAATGGTCAATGAACGACTGGTCTGGATGCTGGAATCGGAAAAACATATCAGCAACGCTCAATGTGGATTCAGAAAAGGACGAAGTACAATTGACCACCTTGTTTCACTCGAAAGCTATACATTCGAGATGCTTTCATCCGAAAACAACATGCAATAGCAGTATTTTTTGATCTAGAAAAAGCCTACGATACAACTTGGAAACAGGAAATTTTAAAAGATTTACATGGAATGAATTTTAAAGGGCGACTGCCAATTTTTATCCAGAATTTTTTAGCCAAAAGATTTTTTAGAGTCAAAGCCACAAATACATTATCAGATCGATATGAACAAGAACTTGGAGTACCCCAAGGAAGTATCCTATCTGTGGCCCTTTATATTAAAATAAACAATATTGCCAATATCATTGGTACCGATGTACTCTGCAGCTTGTATGTAGACGATATCTGCATATGCTATAAAAGCAAGAACATGGCAACCATTGAAAGGAAGATTCAACAGAAGATAAATAAAATACAGAACTGGGCAATGCAAAATGGTTTTAAGTTTTCACAAACAAAAACAATCTGCACTCATTTCTGCCAACTACGGTCGTTACACAATGAACCAGAACTATTTATGGATGGAACCCCAATTAAACTATCCAAAGAAACCAAGTTTCTTGGAGTTATCTTTGATAACAAACTCTCTTTTATCCCACACATCAAAGCATTAAAAGAAAAATGTTTTAAAACCATGAATATTTTAAAGGTTTTATCCAAAACTAAATGGGGCGCAGATAGTTCGACCCTGATGAACATATATCGAACTCTGATCAGATCTAGGATCGACTACGGGAGTATCATCTACGGCTCAGCTAGGAAATCTTACATCCAAGCCCTCGACAGCATACACCACCAAGGCATTCGTCTGGCACTAGGCGCCTACAGAACATCACCAATCCCAAGCTTATATGTAGAGTCAAATGAGCCATCACTGGAAAACAGACGGCTGAAACTAGCTCTGCAATATATAATAAAATTAAGGACAAACAAAGAAAACCCAGCCTTTACCCCAGTTTTTAAAAATCAACTTTAAACTTTTTATAACAAGAAACCAAAGCAAATCCGTCCTCTTGGATTGCGTATGAAATCACACCTGGAAAACCTCAAAATTGACTACGAATCACTGGTACAAAACGCACTTGTGCAAAATTCCACCGTGGGACCAACAAAAACCCAATATTCACTTCAACTTAGGAAACGAACAAAAATCGAAAACACACTCAAATATCTACCACCAACGACTACTGGACTTCAGGGACAATTTCCCAAACCACATCACAGTATACACAGATGGATCAAAATCTGGAAACAAAGTGGCTGCAGCCTTCACAACAAAAGGGCATGAACAAGGAGTCCGTATCTCAGACCACAGCTCAGTTTTCACAGCAGAAGCAAAGGCTTTACTGACGGCACTACAGTTCATCCAAACCAGAACCCGGAAAGAATTCCTCATCATTTCTGACTCCAAATCATGCCTCGAGGCACTGGAAAACAATGAGAAAAACCACCCAATAATAACAGAAATACTAATTAAACTGGCATATCTGAGAAGAAAATCTTTTCACATACTCTTCTACTGGATACCCGGACACATTGGAATTCCAGGAAATGAACGAGCGGACCGCATCGCCAAAGCCTCTACAAAACAAGAACTAACCCCATGCCAGATACCAGCATCAGATTTAAAACCATTTCTCACTTCTTACATTGGAAAAAGATGGCAGACTGAATGGAACCAGTGCATCAAAAAATAAACTATATGAAATAAATCCTAACATTGGAAAGAAACAAACACAATTCAACAATCGATGGGAACAGGTCATTTATACAAGATGCAGAATTGGACACTCTAGGCTCACACACCAGTTTTTAGTAACTGGAGATAGTCGAGCTGAATGCCACTCATGTAAAGTACCTCTATCTATAAAACATCCTTTGTCCTTTTTTAACCCCCATCAGAAAACAATTTTATTCTTCTGCAACTCTAGATCACATTTTTAATCAAGTAGATCCAAATATGGTATTAAAATTTCTAGGAAGAGCTGGTTTTAAACATTTTATCTAATTCAATAACTTAAATTGCTTTTGCCCTGGAAATAGCCATAGAAGCTGGAGGGGCGTTTAAAAAACAATGAATGAATGAATGAACCTAACATCCAAAAGTTAAAACTCAGGAGTCACGTTTGTCTTTTGTACCTAAAAAATAATAGCAGAGGAGACCATCTCTCTCACACACACACACACACATGCACACAAAGAAAATAATAGTGTAATTCCATTACATTTTCAGTTTGCATCTTGAGTAACTTTGTTGCATGCCTTTCTTTAGACCTGCAATGAAAAGTAGTAAAAGAGAGGCATGATTAATTATGGAAATACAGATAAACCTTTAATGGATGAGAAACTGAATCAAAAGTTAGAACATTTTAACTCATTCACTGTATTGCAAAGGCCTACTTTGTATCATGTTAAAATGACAATTCAAGATAAACCGTTGTGCATGTTCATAAAATATTGTTTTGTGAACAGTTTTATAATCATAAAAATGCTCTATTTATACTTCATTTATTTAACTTATACCCTGCTCTTTACTGCACTCCTGGTTAGACCTAAACTGCATTTCGTTGAATTTGCACTTGTACATGTGTAATCACAATAAAGTTTAATCCAATCTAAGATTGAGAAATTAGAAACAATAAACCTCAGGGTGAAATTCTCCAACAAAAGCAAACACCTCCAAACATCATATGACGGAAATCTGATCACATGACCGAGGCAGCGTTAAACACACAGGGAAAACTATGAAACGGGCTAAAATGCAGAAAACCTTTATAAGTGAAAGGGTATGGGTTGTTTTTAACTCGTTGAAAATAATTCTGGCACTAATTGGAAGCCAGAAAAATCCCCTCAAAAAACGGGAGTGATATGTTGGAAAGAAGAGGTTCTAGGTTCCGGTGATTTGTGCGGCTTGCTTTAAATTCATTCAAGCTTCTAATGTGATTTTGTGATTAAAACACTGAGAGAGATATAAATGGATAATCTTGAAGCAAGTGGACTTTTGAGAATGTTGATCTAGAGATTGGTTCCCATGTCTTTTGCTCACAGATACTCTTGTTTTTCAGTGCTTCAGGTTTGGCTATGGATGTAGTGCAGTGGGACTTGTGCAATCTGCCAATGAGAAGCAGCTCTGTGGACATCATCGTTACCGACATGCCCTGTGGAAAGAGTTACTGACCCACACCTGGAGAAGGCTACTCTTGCAAAGAGTAATGTGTGAACTGTATCATTACGTAAAAGAAAATAGGCCGTCGAAGAAGTATTAGACCATTTCGTTTGTTTTATTAGCCATTATTTTAAATCCCTAACTCTGTGTCAGTTTCTCTCTCTCAGCTTTTTTTGCAATATTGTTTGGAACCACTTTTCATATTTTGGCCTGTTTGTTCTGTTGATAAAGGCTCATTTTCACCTGAGATAATAAGTTTTAAGCATTTTTTTTTATTAATTCAGTAGTTCCCGAGATCTGGTGAGGCTTAGCATAGATCTCTGAATCTGATTAGACCAGTAGCATTTCAATAAAAATTGATCCTAGAGTTTCAATGTCAATACCATATTTATTTTATGTAAAGCACATCTTTTTACAGTTACAATACATTCTATTATAAAGTGGAAACTTAAATTATATTTTAGGCAGAGTTCATTGAATGTTACGGTGGAGTGTAGTATAGTTCTTAACAAAGACATCAATATTTACTTTTCTAAAAAACTCGTAAAGCAATAAATAAGAAAAATGTGTTATTGATGTGTGGAAAACAAATCCACGGACTGCAAACGATTTGCATAAAGAGGGGAAGGAAGAAGAAGCCTGACATTCTCCAATCCACATTTCTTGTTCTCTCTTCAGTGATGGTAGTAGTACATTGCTAGGATTTTCCCTATTATTGAACCTGATACTTTTCGACCGGCAGAGCCATACTTTAATAAGATGTTCTCC
>SRMA01026224.1:22602-38271 GCA_007224835.1 Danionella cerebrum
CGGCAGTTAATTCGCCCCATTTGTCGCCTCTTACGAACAGCAAGGGGGTGCTAGGGACCTATTCTACCCAGGGTCCCCACGGGGACAGATGATGGGAGATAGATGGAGCATAGTAAAAATAAAAAACAGACACTGGATAAAACATTTCTATAACGACTAAAACATGTCAAGGAATTTGCTGCCAAGACCATTAAAAAACTGTAAATTTTGGGCAAAATTGCCTCAAACGTTTTACTTTCTTTGCCAGTTTTTAATTTTTTAGTGTTAAATTGTAATTTTCCCCTCCCCCTCCTCCTCCACCACCACCACCACCACCACCACCACAATTGTCATGTTTTTTTTTTTATACAATGATAATTTTGGTTATTGGTCTGTCAACATACTGTAAAATACAGTAAATTTTGGGCAAAATTGCCTCAAACGTTTTACTTTCTTTGCCGATTTTTTATTTTTTAGTATTAAATTGTAATTTTCCCCTCCTCCTCCTCCTCCTCCTCCTCCACCACCACCACGACCACCACAATTCTCATGTTTTTTTTTATACAATGATAATTTTGGATATTGGTCTGTCAACAAATTCAAATTCATATTAGAGTCCCTAAATCTTTTAAAGACAAAAACAGTCACTTACCTTTGATTACTTGAAAGTTTTCTTATAAATACCTGTGTAGGAGAAATTTTGGTTAAAGTAGTTTGACTCTCGTCATGTTTTAATTTTTCAGTATCATCTATTTCGTCTATTTACCTTTCTCTTTTTTTGGTCATACATAGGACGTCAAACCTGGTAATATGTCGGTAATTACAATCCACTGACAACTTTTTGTGTATAATGGAGTCCCTAAAAAAGAAGAAGACAAAAAAAAACACGCCGCAACTCACGGCAGTTAATTCGCCCCATTTGTCGCCTCTTACGAACAGCAAGGGGGTGCTAGGGACCTATTCTACCCCGGGTCCCCACGGGGACAGATGATGGGAGATAGATGGAGCATAGTAAAAATAAAAAACAAACACTGGATAAAACATTTCTACAACGACTAAAACATGTCTAGGAATTTGCTGCCAAGACCATTAAAATACTGTAATTTTTGGACAAAAATGCCTCAAACGTTTTACTTTTTTTACAAGTTTTTAAATTTTTTGTATTAAATTGTAATTTTCCCCTCCTCCTCCTCCTCCTCCACCACCACCACCACAATTGTCATGTTTTTTTTATACAATGACAATTTTGGTTATTGGTCGGTCAACATACTGTAAAATACAGTAAATTTTGGGCAAAATTGCCTCAAACGTTGTACTTTCTTTGCCAGTTTTGAATTTTTTAGTATTAAATTGTAATTTTCCCCTCCTCCTCCTCCTCCTCCTCCTCCACCACCACCACCGCAATTCTCATGTTTTTATTTTTATACAATGATAATTTTGGTTATTGGTCTGTCAACATACTGTAAAATACAGTAAATTTTGGGCAAAATTGCCTGAAACGTTGTTCTTTCTTTGCCAGATTTAAATTTTTTTGTATTAAAGTGTAATTTTCCCCTCCTCCTCCTCCTCCTCCTCCTCCTCCTCCTCCTCCACCACCACCTCGACCACCACAATTCTCATGTTTTTTTTTTATACAATGATAATTTTGGATATTGGTCTGTCAACAAATTCAAATTCATATTAGAGTCCCTAAATCTTTTAAAGACAAAAACAGTCACTTACCTTTGATTACTTGAAAGTTTTCTTATAAATACCTGTGTAGAAGGAATTTTGGTTAAAATAGTTTGACTCTCGTCATGTTTTTCATTTTTCAGTATCTTCCATTTCGTCTATTTACCTTTCTCTTTTTTGGTCATACATAGGACGTCAAACCTGGTAATATGTCGGTAATTACAATCCACTGACAACTTTTTGTGTATAATGGAGTCCCTAAAAAAGAAGACAAAAAAAAAAAAAACACGCCGCAACTCACGGCAGTTAAATCACCCCATTTGTCGCCTCTTACGAACAGCAAGGGGGTGCTAGGGACCTATTCTACCCCGGGTCCCCACGGGGACAGATGATGGGAGATAGATGGAGCATAGTAAAATTAAAAAACAGACTCTGGATAAAACATTTCTATAACGACTAAAACATGTCAAGGAATTTGCTGCCAAGACCATTAAAAAACTGTAAATTTTGGGCAAAATTGCCTCAAACGTTGTACTTTCTTTGCCAGTTTTGAATTTTTTTGTATTAAATTTTAATTTTCCCCTCCTCCTCCTCCCCCTACACCACCACCACCACAATTGTCATGTTTTTTTTATACAATGACAATTTTGGTTATTGGTCGGTCAACATACTGTAAAATACAGTAAAGTTTGGGCAAAATTGCCTCAAACGTTTTACTTTCTTTGCCAGTTTTAATTTTTTAGTATTAAATTGTAATTTTCCCCTCCTCCTCCTCCTCCTCCTCCTCCTCCACCACCACCACCACCACCACAATTCTCATGTTTTTTTTTATACAATGATAATTTTTGGTTATTGGTCTGTCAACATACTGTAAAATACTGTACATTTTGGGCAAAATTGCCTCAAACGTTTTACTTCTTTGCCAGTTTTTAATTTTTTAGAATTAAAGTGTAATTTTCCCCTCCTCCTCCTCCTCCTCCTCCTCCACCAGCACCACCACCACAATTCACATGTTTTTTTTATACAATGATAATTTTGGTTATTGGTCTGTCAACAAATTCCAATTCATATTAGAGTCCCTAAATCTTTTAAAGACAAAAACAGTCACTTACCTTTGATTACTTGTAAGTTTGCTTGTAAATACCTGTGTAGAAGGAATTTTGGTTAAAATAGTTTGACTCTCGTCATGTCTTTCATTTTTCAGTATCTTTCATTTTGTCTATTTACCTTTCTCTTTTATTGGTCATACATAGGACGTCAAACCTGGTAATATGTCGGTAATTACAATCCACTGACAACTTTTTTGTGTATAATGGAGTCTCTAAAATAGAAGAAGACAAAAAAAAACACGCCGCAACTCACGGCAGTTAATTCTCCCCATTTGTCGCCTCTTACGAACAGCAAGGGGGTGCTAGGGACCTATTCTACCCCCGGTCCCCACGGGGACAGATGATGGGAGATAGATGGAGCATAGTAAAAATAAAAAACAGTCACTGGATAAAAAACTTCTACAACGACTAAAACATGTCTAGGAAGTTGCTGCCAAGACCATTAAAATACAGTACATTTTGGGCAAAATTGCCTCAAACTTTTTACTTTCTTTGCCAGTTTTTAAATTTTTAGTATTAAAATTGTAATTTTCCCCTCCTCCTCCTCCTCCTCCTCCTCCACCACCACCACCACCACAATTCTCATGTTTTTTTTTTATACAATGATAATTTTGGTTATTGGTCTGTCAACATACTGTAAAATACAGTAAATTTTGGGCAGAATTGCCTCAAACGTTGTACTTTCTTTGCCAGTTTTTAATTTTTTTAGTATTAAATTGTAATTTTCCCCTCCTCCTCCTCCTCCTCCTCCTCCTCCACCACCACAATTCACATGTTTTTTTTATACAATGATAATTTTGGTTATTGGTCTGTCAACAAATTCCAATTCATATTAGAGTCCCTAAATCTTTTAAAGACAAAAACAGTAACTTACCTTTGATTACTTGAAAGTTTTCTTATAAATACCTGCGTAGAAGAAATTTTGGTTAAAATAGTTTGACTCTCGGAATGTTTTTCATTTTTCAGTATCTTCCATTTCGTCTATTTACCTTTCTCTTTTTTTGGTCATACATAGGACGTCAAACCTGGTAATATGTCGGTAATTACAATCCACTGACAACTTTTTGTGTATAATGGAGTCCCTAAAAAAGAAGAAGACAAAAAAAAAACACGCCGCAACTCACGGCAGTTAATTTGCCCCATTTGTCGCCTCTTACGAACAGCAAGGGGGTGCTAGGGACATATTCTACCCCGGGTCCCTACGGAGACAGATGATGGGAGATAGATGGAGCATAGTAAAAATAAAAAACAGACTCTGGATAAAACATTTCTACAACGACTAAAACATGTCTAGGAATTTGCTGCCAAGACCATTAAAATACTGTACATTTTGGGCAAAATTGCCTCAAACGTTTTACTTTCTTTGCCAGGTTTTAAATTTTTAGTATTGGAATTGTAATTTTCCCCTCTTCCTCCTCCTCCTCCTCCTCCTCCTCCACCACCACCACCACAATTCTCATGTTTTTTTTTATACAATGATAATTTTGGTTCCCTTTCAGTCGGTGTCGGAGACGTTAGTCGGGATTAGACCGACTGAATGGGAGCGAATCACCGTGAGAGCGACTGACGAACATATTAACGGGCAAATTAATTTGCAGGCGAGGGTGATTGATTAGCAATCAGCCGGGTATAAAGCCGGGCGTGCCTAAGCCTCAGTATGCAATTTTCCTTCGGAGCTGACTGAGTGAGACTCTCCTGAACTTTGACGCTTCTAGCTTGAAAGATCAGCAGGTTGCTTACCTCTTGGCTCTTTTGGTGTAGTCCTCTGCTAGCTCAGATTAGCATGCCACCAACGCCAGCACCTCAAGATCTTCTCAGGCAAGCCTGTCCAGTGATTCAGCCGTTTTCTCGTTTATCCTGTCCATTTTTCACGACACGATGAGCAAAACGTGCCTTACTCCTAACTGCGGTGGATTTATCTCGTCGAAAGACGGTCATGAGCGCTGTGTGGAGTGTTTGGGTTTCAAACACGCCTGCACAGCGTTTGTGAGGCGAGAGTGTGTGCACTGCAACGCTCTGCCGGGCCGCACGCTGAGATACAGACGGTCTTTCTTCGAGGAAGAGGACGCCGCAGCTTCAGCTCTTGGCGCTCCTACGAACCGGAGTGAGCCGGCTGTATTCTCCCCGGATGTTTTGGGTCGAACGGTGTCAGGTGACTCCTCGCACCACCCCCAAACGCTGAGCGTGCTCCCCGTCTGGTCCGCGAATGAGTCGGAGAGCGCTTCGGCGTTACCCGGCCCCTCGTGTGATCCTGATGACGATCTGCTCTCCATCGCAGGATCGGAAGGGGCGCGGTCTTCGAGTTCTTCCAGCTCAGCGCTGCCACCCTCCGGGGTCATGCAGCAGCTAGGGGATACTCCTCGATTCCCCGAGTGGAGCAGGCTGTCCCGGTGCACTTGTGCCCCGGCAGTGCTGCCGCTTGGCGATCTCGTCCGAGTGTGCCCTCCAAAGCCGGAAAAGTTTCGTCTGCCCTGATGGCGAAGGCTTATTCGGCGGCGGGTCAAGCTGCTGCATCGCTGCATGCCATGGCGACCTTACAGGTCTTTCAGGCCAAGGTCCTCCGTGACATGCACCAGGGTGGTGGCGACCAACAGTCCATAATGGACTTACGTTCAGCCACTGATTTTGCGCTTCGGGCTACAAAATCAGCAGCGCTGAACATCGGTCGCACGATGGCCACACTTGTGGTACAGGAGCGCCATCTTTGGTTGGAGCAGGCCTCAATGCTTCCTGATGACTGAAACCGGTTTCTGGATGCACCTGTCTCCCAAGATGGCCTCTTTGGCATCGCCGTGGATGATTTTCCGTCAAAGATTTCCACGATCAGGAAACAGGTGGAGGGTCTGGGTGAGCTCATGGTCCCGCGTCGGAAGCGGCGGGCTCCTGCCGCTTCTGTGCCGGACCCCTCTCCGCCTGAGCGACGCCAAAGAGAGCGACTCTCGTCACGGTCTCATCCTTCGACCTCTGGTCCGAGGAAGACCCCCACACGACGAAAGTCGCAGTCAACCTCAGAGGGTTCTCGACGGCACACGAGGGCTTCCACGAAGAAGCGCCCCTGAGGTTGGCGACTCGGGAGGAAATGAGCTCGTCTTTGGGTCTGGTCATCGACCCAGCTCCCCCAGGGGGAGGGGGAGTCCACCACACACTCCTCGCTGCCGTCCTCCGGGACGGCGGCACCTATTGTGTCAAAGATAGAACTCACTTCCTACCTGAGAATAGCGGTCTCGCATGCCCGACGGTCTGGGGTTCCTCTTCCTCGGTCTCCGACGAAGATCCCGACATGGGCCCCAGCCCCGCTGGCCATGGCAGAGAGCGCGGGGGCACACCACCCCTGCCCTCATCTGACCATCTCCCAGGGTCCCTCCCTGGTGATTCCGCCCACAAGTCCGCCTCCGGGCGGCCCCGCCGTGGGGACCATCGGCACGTCCCGACCACGACCCCTGTCAGCTTACCTGGGAGCCTGGCGGAAGCTTCCCGGGGTCTCACAGTGGGTGGTCCGGACAATCCGGCAGGGCTACACGATTAAGTTCGTGTCTGCCCCCAGGTTCGAGGTGTGCTTCACACTCCTGTTCCCCGAACAGGCGCCTCATTCCTGCGAGAGGAGATCGACGCCCTTCTAACAAAAGGTGCGGTCGAGCCGGTACCCCCAGCCGATATGGAACGCGGGTCCCAAAGAAAGCAGGCGGGCTGCGACCAATCTTGGATTTGAGGCGTCTAAACCGGCACCTGGCCAAGTACCGGTTCAAGATGCTGACGGTCCGCTGCATTCTACCGTGCATCCGCCCTGGAGATTTGTTCGCAAACTTTCAGGTAGAAGTGGTACCGAGACACAGACCCTTTCTAAGGTTCTGTTTCGAGGGCCATGCTTACCAGTACAAGGTCCTACCCTTCGGTCTTGCCCTATCCCCTCACACCTTTACGAAGGTTGTCAGGGCCGCGCTAGCCCCGCTCCGCCGGGCAGGCATTCGGATCCTGGATTACCTCGACGACTGGCTTCTCATAGCCTCGCCCAGAGACCAGTTGATCCGACACCAGGGCAAGGTGCTTTCGCACTTAAACCGTTTGGGTCTGAAGGTCAACTGGGAAAAGAGCCGCCTCACTCCGGTGAGGACCATCTCTTTTCTCGGGATGGAGCTGAACTCCGAGAGCATGCTGGCGCAACTATCGGTAGAACGCGCCAGGGCAATGCTGACCGCCCTTTCCGCGGTGTCCTCTCGACCAGTGGTCAGACTGAAGTTATTTCAGAGGCTCGACTCGGGCTCCTGCGTATGCGACCACTGCAGCTATGGCTTCTCTCACGAGTTCCGAGTTGGGCATGGCGTCGGGGAGCCTTACGTCTGCCTACGGCAGACGCGCCCCCTTACCTGAAGGTCTGGAAGACGGAGTGCTTTCTGAGGTCTGGGGTGCCTCTTTCGAGCCACCCCAACCGTGTGGTGGTCACCAGCGATGCCTCCAAGACCGTTTGGGGCGCTGTGTGCGGTTCCCACCGAGAGTCCGGTGCCTGGACCGGAAGACGCTCTCGCTGGCACATAAACCGTCTCGAGCTAGTTGCAGTCATTCTAGCGCTACGGCGCTTCTGCCCGCTCCTTCGGGGGCGGCACGTGCTGGTCAGGACCGACAGCACTGCGGTAGTAGCGTACATCAACCGCCAGGGCGGTGTGCGCTCCCGTGCTCTGCACTACCTCGCCCAACGACTGCTCCTCTGGAGTCAGAGCAGACTTTTGTCGCTCAAAGCCTGTTATATCCCCGGAGAGTGCAACCGGATCGCGGATTCGCTGTCCAGGTTCCACCCCACGGCAGAAGAATGGCGACTCCATCCTCGGGCTGTTCAGCAGATATGGGACACCTTCGGCGAGGCCCACATAGACCTGTTTGCCTCCCGCCAGAACACCCATTGCCGGCTTTTCTACTCCCTGTCCCTGGCTCCTCTCGGGACAGATGCGCATGCACACTGCTGGCCCAGGAACAAACGCTTATATGCGTTTCCCCCAGTGAGCCTTCTAGCACAGTTACTGTGCAAGGTCAGGGAGGACGAGCACGAACCGCTTCTGATCGCCCCTTTTTGGCCGAACAGAGCGTGGTTCCCAGACCTCATCGCGCTCGTGACAGCCCCCCCCTGGACGATCCCTCTGAGTCCAGACCTCCTTACTCAGGGGGGGGGATACAGGCACCCGCGGCCAGACCTCTGGGCCTTACACGTATGGCATATCTGTCCGCGGTGGACCCCGAGCCTCTACCACCCTCCGTGGTGAGAACTTTGGACCACGCGTTAGCACCCTCCACTCGAGCATGCCACGCTGGTAAATGGGGTCGGTTCGTCGAGTGGTGCTCTTCCCGCCAGTGCCCCATCAGAGTCGTGTTGACCTTTCTCCAGGAGAGGTTCGATCGGGGGCTGTCCCCTTCGTCCCTCAAGGTCTACGCCGCCGCTATTTCTGCCTTTCACCTTCGGGTCGAAGGGAAATCAGTGGGCAGCCACGAACTGACGGTGAGATTTCTCAAGGGAGCTAGGCGTCTCAGGCCGCCTAGACCCCCCTCTGTTCCCTCTTGGGACCTCTCCGTCGCCCTGTCTGGGCTGCGGAAGTCTCCTTTTGAGCCGTTGCACTCTGCGGAGCTGCGCGTCCTCTCCCTGAAGACCGCACTCCTGCTCGCTCTGGCCTCAATTAAGAGGGTTGGAGATCTCCAGGCACTGTCCGCCGACGAATCCTGCCTGGAATTCGGCCCTGGCGACTCTCTGGTTACCATCAGACCCAGGCCCGGATTCATCCCCAAGGTCCCATCCGTCCCCTTCCGGGACCAGGTGGTGACCCTGCAAGCTCTGCCCCGGGAGGAGGCAGAACCAGCCCAGGGTTCGCTATGTCCTGTGCGAGCTCTTCGGATCTACTTGGACAGAACCCGGGAGCTTCGCAGCTCCCAGCAGCTCTTCATATGTTTCGGAGGCCAGCGTAAGGGTTCCGCGGTCTCCAAACAACGGCTTGCCCACTGGCTAGTGGAGGCCATTCGCCTTGCTTATGAGGTGTGTGAGGTTCCCTGCCCTCTCCATCTGAGGGCTCACTCCACTCGCGGCATCGCTGCCTCGTGGGCGTTGGCTAGAGGGGCCTCACTCTCCAACATATGTAGAGCTGCGGGCTGGTCTACACCTAACACTTTCATCAGGTTCTACAACCTTGATGTAGGCTCTGTTCCCTCTGCGGTCCTGAGTGGTGGCAGTCACCCTTAGGGGGCGGAGCAGGTGTAAGCTTGCAGTACTCTCCTTGTCTTCAGGAGAAGTACACCTTTCTAAGAGCTCCCCCTCTGGGCGGCTCTCTCATCCTCCCCCCTTCAGCATCTGACTGAGCGGAGCAGTCAGCGCTGCCAGGTTCCGTGTGGTGGCTTTGCTTCGGCCTGGCCCCCGCAGAACTAGGGTACAGATCTGGGAGTCCCTCCTTGGCGCTCCCTTTCTATGTTCTTATACAGCTCCCCCTTCAGGTGGCTAGTATGAACCCGTTCCGTTACTCCCCTTGCTTTGGCGCGTAACGATGACTTCCGTCTCTGCCTCCTCTCTCTTGCAGAACGATGACCCGCTGGTAGCCCTTCGGGCCTCGACGCGATCTCCGCCACTCCTCCCTGCGGGTCGAGGGGTGCCTCCTTCTGGTCGTCAGCATCAACCAAGTACAGCAGAAGCTCTCAGTGTTGGACGACTTCCCCGTCAATGAGTATTCCGGGCAGGGGCAGAAGGAGTTCCCCATTCAGGTACACGGCCTTGTTACTAACCCCTCTTTTGTGTTTAGTGCCGCCCTGTCTGGAAGGACTTCGGGCATGGCCCTTTACAGAGGCTCCCATTCAGTCGGTCTAATCCCGACTAACGTCTCCGCGACCGACTGAAAGGGAACGTCTAGGTTACTTGCGTAACCCCACGTTCCCTGAATAGGGAACGGAGACGTTACCCTTCGCCATGCCCTGGAAGTCATGGATCTGAGGTAAGCTGGGAGGTAAGTGGGTCCAGCTCCTCGGAAAATTCCATACTGAGGCTTAGGCACGCCCGGCTTTATACCCGGCCGATTGCTAATCAATCACCTTCGCCTGCAAATTAATTTGCCCGTTAATATGTTCGTCAGTCGCTCTCACGGTGATTCGCTCCTATTCAGTCGGTCTAATCCCGACTAACGTCTCCGTTCCCTATTCAGGGAACGTGGGGTTACGCAAGTAACCTAGACGTTACTGGTCTGTCAACATACTGTAAAATACTGTACATTTTGGACAAAATTGCCTCAAACGTTTTACTTCTTTGCCAGTTTTTAATTTTTTAGTATTAAATTGTAATTTTCCCCTCCTCCTCCTCCTCCTCCTCCTCCTCCTCCACCACCACCACCACAATTGTCATGTTTTTTTTTTTATACAATGATAATTTTGGTTATTGGTCGGTCAACATACTGTAAAATACAGTAAATTTTGGGCAAAATTGCCTCAAACGTTGTACTTTCTTTGCCAGTTTTAATTTTTTAGTATTAAATTGTAATTTTCCCCTCCTCCTCCTCCACCACCACCACCACCACAATTGTCATGTTTTTTTACACAATGCTAATTTTGGTAATTGGTCTGTCAACAAATTCCAATTCATATTAGAGTCCCAACATCTTTTAAAGACAAAAACAGTCACTTACCTTTGATGACTTGAAAGTTTTCTTATAAATACCTGTGTAGAAGAAATTTTGGTTAAAGTAGTTTGACTCTCGTCATGTTTTAATTTTTCAGTATCATCTATTTCGTCTATTTACCTTTCTCTTTTTTTGGTCATACATAGAACGTCAAACCTGGTAATATGTCGGTAATTACAATCCACTGACAACTTTTTGTGTATAATGGAGTCTCTAAAATAGAAGAAGACAAAAAACACACGCCGCAACTCACGGCAGTTAATTCGCCCCATTTGTCGCCTCTTACGAACAGCAAGGGGGTGCTAGGGACCTATTCTACCCCGGGTCCCCACGGGGACAGATGATGGGAGATAGATGGAGCATAGTAAAAATAAAAAACAGTCACTGGATAAAAAACTTCTACAACGACTAAAACATGTCTAGGAAGTTGCTGCCAAGACCATTAAAATACTGTACATTTTGGGCAAAATTGCCTCAAACTTTTTACTTTCTTTGCCAGGTTTTAAATTTTTAGTATTAAAATTGTAATTTTCCCCTCCTCCTCCTCCTCCTCCTCCACCACCACCACCACCACAATTCTCATGTTTTTTTTTTTTTTATACAATGATAATTTTGTTATTGGTCTGTCAACATACTGTAAAATACTGTACATTTTGGGCAAAATTGCCTCAAACTTTTTACTTTCTTTGCCAGTTTTTTAATTTTTAGTATTAAAATTGTAATTTTCCCCTCCTCCTCCTCCTCCTCCTCCTCCTCCACCACCACCACCACCACAATTCTCATGTTTTTTTTTTATACAATGATAATTTTGGTTATTGGTCTGTCAACAAATTCCAATTCATATTAGAGTCCCTAAATCTTTTAAAGACAAAAACAGTCACTTACCTTTGATTACTTGTAAGTTTGCTTGTAAATACCTGTGTAGAAGGAATTTTGGTTAAAATAGTTTGACTCTCGTCATGTCTTTCATTTTTCAGTATCTTTCTTTTTGTCTTTTTACCTTTCTCTTTTATTGGTCATACATAGGACGTCAAACCTGGTAATATGTCGGTAATTACAATCCACTGACAACTTTTTTGTGTATAATGGAGTCTCTAAAATAGAAGAAGACAAAAAAAACACGCCGCAACTCACGGCAGTTAATTCTCCCCATTTGTCGCCTCTTACGAACAGCAAGGGGGTGCTAGGGACCTATTCTACCCCGGGTCCCCACGGGGACAGATGATGGGAGATAGATGGAGCATAAAAAAAAAAAAAAACAGTCACTGGATAAAAAACTTCTACAACGACTAAAACATGTCTAGGAAGTTGCTGCCAAGACCATTAAAATACTGTACATTTTGGGCAAAATTGCCTCAATTTTTTTACTTTCTTTGCCAGTTTTTAAATTTTTTGTATTAAAATTGTAATTTTCCCCTCCTCCTCCTCCTCCTCCTCCTCCTCCACCACCACCACCACAATTCTCATGTTTTTATTTTTATACAATGGTAATTTTTGTTATTGGTCTGTCAACATACTGTAAAATACAGTAAATTTTGGGCAAAATTGCCTCAAACGTTTTACTTTCTTTGCCAGTTTTTAATTTTTTAGTATTAAATTGTAATTTTTCCCTCCTCCTCCTCCTCCTCCACCACCACCACCACCACAATTCTCATGTTTTTTTTATACAATGATAATTTTGGTTATTGGTCTGTCAACATACTGTAAAATACTGTACATTTTGGGCAAAATTGCCTCAAACGTTTTACTTTCTTTGCCAGTTTTTAATTTTTTTGTATTAAATTGTAATTTTTCCCTCCTCCTCCTCCTCCTCCACCACCACCACGACCACCACATTTCACCACAGTTTTTTTTATACAATGATAATTTTGGTTATTGGTCTGTTAACAAATTCCATTTCATATTAGAGTCCCTAAATCTTTTAAAGACAAAAACAGTCACTTACCTTTGATTACTTGTAAGTTTTCTTGTAAATACCTGTGTAGAAGGAATTTTGGTTAAAATAGTTTGACTCTCGTCATGTCTTTCATTTTTCAGTATCTTTCTTTTTGTCTATTTACCTTTCTTTTTTATTGGTCATACATAGGACGTCAAACCTGGTAATATGTCGGTAATTACAATCCACTGACAACTTTTTGTGTATAATGGAGTCTCTAAAATAGAAGAAGACAAAAAACACACGCCGCAACTCACGGCAGTTAATTCTCCCCATTTGTCGCCTCTTACGAACAGCAAGGGGGTGCTAGGGACCTATTCTACCCCGGGTCCCCACGGGGACAGATGATGGGAGATAGATGGAGCATAGTAAAAATAAAAAACAGTCACTGGATAAAAAACTTCTACAACGACTAAAACATGTCTAGGAAGTTGCTGCCAAGACCATTAAAATACTGTACATTTTGGGCAAAATTGCCTCAAACTTTTTACTTTCTTTGCCAGTTTTTAAATTTTTAGTATTAAAATTGTAATTTTCCCCTCCTCCTCCTCCTCCTCCACCACCACCACCACCACAATTCTCATGGTTTTTTTTTTATACAGTGATAATTTTGGTTATTGGTCTGTCAACATACTGTAAAATACTGTACATTTTGGGCAAAATTGCCTCAAACGTTTTACTTCTTTGCCAGTTTTTAATTTTTTAGTATTAAATTGTAATTTTCCCCTCCTCCTCCTCCTCCTCCTCCACCTCTACCACCACCACAATTCTCATGTTTTTTTTATACAATGATAATTTTGGTTATTGGTCTGTCAACAAATTCCAATTCATATTAGAGTCCCTAAATCTTTTAAAGACAAAAACAGTCACTTACCTTTGATTACTTGTAAGTTTGCTTGTAAATACCTGTGTAGAAGGAATTTTGGTTAAAATAGTTTGACTCTCGTCATGTCTTTCATTTTTCAGTATCTTTCTTTTTGTCTATTTACCTTTCTTTTTTATTGGTCATACATAGGACGTCAAACCTGGTAATATGTCGGTAATTACAATCCACTGACAACTTTTTTGTGTATAATGGAGTCTCTAAAATAGAAGAACACAAAAAACACACGCCGCAACTCACGGCAGTTAATTCGCCCCATTTGTCGCCTCTTACGAACAGCAAGGGGGTGCTAGGGACCTATTCTACCCCGGGTCCCCACGGGGACAGATGATGGGAGATAGATGGAGCATAGTAAAAATAAAAAACAGACTCTGGATAAACATTTCTAAAACGACTAAAACATGTCTAGGAATTTGCTGCCAAGACCATTAAAATACTGTAATTTTTGGGCAAAATTGCCTCAAATGTTTTACTTTCTTTGCCAGTTTTAAATTTTTTTTGTATTAAATTGTAATTTTCCCCCCCTCCTCCTCCTCCTCCTCCTCCACCACCACCACCACCACTCTCATGTTTTTATTTTTATACAATGATAATTTTGGTTATTGGTCTGTCAACATACTGTAAAATACAGTAAATTTTGGGCAAAAATGCCTCAAACATTTTACTTTCTTTGCCAGTTTTAATTTTTTAGTATTAAATTGTAATTTTCCCCTCCTCCTCCTCCTCCTCCTCCACCACCACCACCACCACAATTCTCATGTTTTTATTTTTATACAATGATAATTTTGGTTATTGGTCTGTCAACATACTGTAAAATACAGTAAATTTTGGGCAAAATTGCCTCAAACGTTTTACTTTCTTTGCCAGTTTTAATTTTTTAGTATTAAAATGTAATTTTCCCCTCCTCCTCCTCCTCCACCACCACCACCACCACAATTCTCATGTTTTTATTTTTATACAATGATAATTTTGGTTATTGGTCTGTCAACATACTGTAAAATACAGTAAATTTTGGGCAAAATTGCCTCAAACGTTTTACTTTCTTTGCCAGTTTTAAATTTTTTAGTATTAAATTGTAATTTTCCCCTCCTCCTCCTCCTCCACCACCACCACAATTCTTATGTTTTTTTTTTACACAATGATAATTTTGGTTATTGGTCTGTCAACAAATTCCAATTCTTATTAGAGTCCCTAAATCAAAAAAAAAAAAAAACAGTCACTTACCTTTGATGACTTGAAAGTTTTCTTATAAATACCTGTGTAGAAGAAATTTTGGTTAAAGTAGTTTGACTCTCGTCATGTTTTAATTTTTCAGTATCATCTATTTCGTCTATTTACCTTTCTCTTTTTTTGGTCATACATAGGACGTCAAACCTGGTAATATGTCGGTAATTACAATCCACTGACAACTTTTTGTGTATAATGGAGTCCCTAAAAAAGAAAAAAAAAAAAAAAAAAACACGCCGCAACTCACGGCAGTTAATTGGCCCCATTTGTCGCCTCTTACGAACAGCAAGGGGGTGCTAGGGACCTATTCTACCCCGGGTCCCCACGGGGACAGATGATGGGAGATAGATGGAGCATAGTAAAAAAAAAAACAGACTCTGGATAAAACATTTCTACAACGACTAAAACATGTCTAGGAATTTGCTGCCAAGACCATTAAAATACTGTAATTTTTGGGCAAAATTGCCTCAAACGTTTCACTTTCTTTGCCAGTTTTTAATTTTTTAGTATTAAATTGTAATTTTCCCCTCCTCCTCCTCCTCCTCCTCCACCACCACCACCACCACCACTACAATTTTTATGTTTTTTTTATACAATGATAATTTTGGTTATTGGTCTGTCAACAAATTCCAATTCTTATTAGAGTCCCTAAATCTTTTAAAGACAAAAACAGTCACTTACCATTGATTACTTGAAAGTGTTCTTATAAATACCTGTGTAGAAGAAATTTTGGTTAAAGTAGTTTGACTCTCATCATGTTTTAATTTTTCAGTATCATCTATTTCGTCTATTTACCTTTCTCTTTTTTTGGTCATACATAGGACGTCAAACCTGGTAATATGTCGGTAATTACAATCCACTGACAACTTTTTGTGTATAATGGAGTCCCTAAAAAAGAAGAAGAAAAAAAAAAAAACATGCCGCAACTCACGGCAGTTAATTCGCCCCATTTGTCGCCTCTTACGAACAGCAAGGGGGTGCTAGGGACCTATTCTACCCCGGGTCCCCACGGGGACAGATGATGGGAGATAGATGGAGCATAGTAAAAATAAAAAACAGACTCTGGATAAAACATTTCTACAACGACTAAAACATGTCTAGGAATTTGCTGCCAAGACCATTAAAATACTGTAATTTTTGGGCAAATTGCCTCAAACGTTTTACTTTCTTTGCCAGTTTTTAATTTTTTTGTATTAAATTGTAATTTTTCCCTCCTCCTCCTCCTCCTCC
>SRMA01026225.1:0-67528 GCA_007224835.1 Danionella cerebrum
ATATATATATATATATATATATATATATACTCATTGATTAACAGAGTAAGTCACAAGGGGTACATTTTACAAGCCAACATCAAAGTTTCTATGCAAACTTTAGCCATATATGTAGTTATATGTTGTTCTTCAAAGACTGGACCGTATATTGTGTGTGAATGCTGTTGGTCAGGTGACATTTTATTGTTCTAAAATGTATAATCAAATGTTATTTATATTCGTTTCAAATAATATTTAATAAATAATATTATTAAAATGCATTATGTTACAAACAGAAGTAGTGTCTTATCTTTCTGTGCATTGTGAATGTTCACAGCGTGATTCACTTTCCAATCTTTTCTAATCACTTCAAGACCAGTTTATTCAGTTTATTTATTTAGCAACTAAAAACTGTATTCTTTCGAGAGCACTTACTAACTTAACTTAATATATAAAAAAAATCCCCTCTGAAGCACTGATTTGAATTAATTTTGTGTATGTGATCTATGTGTATATCTTCTGATCAATCCACTTTGTACCAAACTGCTTGATGTTTACTCCCAATGTAAGTCGCTTTGGATAAAAGCGTCTGCTAAATACATAAATGTAAATGTAAGCCAAGACGTCACTGCAAACCTTGATTCAACAGAAAGTGAAAGCTAGAGAGAGAAAGTGCTACACAGATGCACAGTTTCTCAATAGCATATATTCATGAGAATTCTTCTGATGTTCTCCTGGGGGACTTTCGAAGGTGTTGCTGACATTTATTAGAGTGTACTCTCCTCTTGTGGCTGAGACTTTGAATTGAATTCATTTGAGTCTTGCATGAAGTAAAGGTTCCTTCAATCAGTGCAAATAAGGTAAAAACTGTAGACTCAAAAACAATGAATGTCTTTAGTTAAAAAAAACACACACATGTAACTTTTTTTTGTTAATTTCTGTAATAAATTGTAAGGCTGGTCCATGGGTTGATCCAAAAACCATGGATGAAGGTTCCAGCTGTGTTCTGTCTTTCATAGCTTGCGGGAACTTTAATTATTGAATATACCGGTAACTTTTTTCTGATATTTTTATAAGAAAGTCTTCAGTTGATTGAAGCTATAGTAAACTATGTATTAATAATTTGTAATAAATATAGAAATGCACTTGTTATAATTAACCCTTTAAACCTTTGTTACATAATGTGATACTTTAGTTCTTAGCAATTACGGTAACATTATTGTAGAAAGTGATTAGCAGAATATTGAAGATCTCAATTTGTTAATAAATATTAAATTAAATCTCAAAAAGGTCAAACAATACCAAGAGGCTACGTGATCAGAAAAGGCTCTAAGCTCTCCAGATCACAGGCATATTCATAGAAGAACAGCCACGAGCTCCTCTTGCGTTCTTCCTAAAGTACCATTCCGATCCAAGTCCACTCCCACAGGAGGGTCTAATTCAAATGTATGGTCAAGGGACCACGTGACCATATATGGTGTTTTTCGGAGAGGAAGTGATCAAATCTGGTGTATTTTTCAGAGGCGGACGCCATTGTTGAATCGGTAATCGCCGATGCGGATTGTAATCGCTTTAGCACCTTTGCAACACTCCTTGCAACACTGTTAGATTTCTCTTGAGATATTTACACATCCACAAATGTTATTGTATATAAATGTATATAAATATATACAAAATTTTATCACAATCTTACAAAATTATGCACCTGTCCATTTGTGGTTAGGTTTGGTCTTTTGGGATTTCTTCACGTATAGATTAAAACTAAAATTGGTTCCATAAAAAATAAAAGTACGTAACTGTCCCTGAACTTCACAACGCTTTTAATAAAGGACCTTTCAAAAGTTTGGGATCACTTCCAAATTTCCTTTTTTTTTTTCAATAAGGATAACTTTAAACTAATCAGAAATACACTTTAAACAGTGTTAATGTGGTAAATGACTATTTTAGCCGCAAATGTCTGGTTTTTGGTGCAATATCTACATTGGTGTACAGAGGCTCATTCCCAGCAACCATTCCTTCAGTGTCTAATGGTGTTACGCTCTGCGAGTTTATTTTTGTTCATATTTAAAAATATATGTCTGCTGTTAGCAGGCATGCTTGTTTGTCTCTGTGTTCCAGGTCCCTTCCTTTGAGAAACAGCTTCCTGGTCACTCCCACCAATCATCATTGAGAGGTCTGCTTCCTAGCCAATCAGTGCGAGGGGGAGGACTATAAAAGAAGAACTTCCCGTCTGGAGAGGGAGGGCAGTTTAGTGGGAGTAGCCGGAAGCAAGTTAATTTTTGAGAGATAGAAAAAGTCAGTTTGTTGTGTGAGATCCGTTTGTTTAGAACGTAGAAGGTAGAAGTTTTGTTGTTGCATGTGTTTGACTCCTTAGTTTTGTTCTGTGATTTGCTGTCTTTATTTCTGTTTAGGGATAGATAGTGGGTGAGGGGAACGAAGTACCTTCACCCTTATTTCTTGTTCAGTTAGGGATAGAGTTTCTTTGTTTGGTTGATTCTTGTCTGCACATTTATTTGTTTGGGGCTTGTAATTAGTTTTATTAGATAATAACTTCTCTGTGTATTTGCCATTTTTCCATCTTTATTTCCATAAACATCTGGTTCATTACATTTACTTTCAATCTCAATGTTAAAAATCCCTTATTTAATGGTATCCCCTAGACCAGATAAATAGAGGGACGTAACAAATGGTACAATGTGTTAATTGTGGACTTTCCTTTGAGTTGATAAATCGCTGAAAATGGCCAGAAAAAGAGAAGTGTCAAAGGTCTGCAATGCTGTACCTTCTGTAAATGGCGGATTCTTTGATGAAAGCAAAGTTTGACTAAAAAATTATTAATTTTTCAAATAAATATGATTTCTAACGTTGTCTATGTCTTATATTCTCTTTTCCTTTTACAAATCATGTAGTAAATAAACATGTGCTTTTTCTTGGAAAACACAAATTTGTCTGGGTGACCCCAAACCTGTGGTGGTATATTGGGTGGTGTTTTTCACTGGAAAAAGGCATCTTTATCTCAACTTTGGCTACAGTGATTATATTTATTTACTTATATTGCCTTGTTTGTATGTCAGATGTGGCAAAGATGGCCAGATGAGAGGGAAAGTTACATCTGTTTGAGCCAGACATTGAGAGAGAGAGATAGAGAGAGTGTGTTTGGGTGACGTTTAATTCCTTCCACATGATGTAGACGGCCAGTCCACACACGCAGTGTAGAATGAAGGCGGTGCTCACCCACACCCGGCTGGGCTATAAAAACATGCCCATCTCTTACAACCAGAACGAACGAGCGGCATGCTTCCATCCTCTGTGCACATGGCTCAGGAGATCCGCATGTGTGCTGCTATGGTGCTTTTCATTCTCCTGGCCACCACACTCTGTTTGGTTTCTCCCAAGGTAACAAGTAATTATTTACAACTTAATAATGTTACTATTATTCCACAAAGGCCGTGTAGATGATGAGTGTTCTGTTTGGTCCTCAGGAGGATGCTGGCAGTGATTGTTCATATCCATCTTTTCATCTCAAAGGTGTACTGAATATGCATTTATCTGTAAAAATGTTTTTTACGGGACACTATACTGTATTTTAAATGATTTCAATAGCATACATACAAATTAAGCTTGGAAATGGTCCATCTGAATAACTTATTTACATGTTTTATTAGATTTATATTCTAAAGATCAATGACTTTTTTCTTGTTACTAAATCTCTTTTTATTTTTTATGTCAGTAACAGGACTGAGCTTTTAGCAAAGACTTAGCAAACACTCGCTAAATTGGTGCTCTTGATTATATAAATTCGGCAAATTCAGTTTTTTTTTTACCAAAATATGCTCACTTTTACTCTATACTAAATTCAATCTCTGAAATTATTTGACTAATAGGATAGTATTTGAATGAAGCTCCAAGATATTATCACAAAATCCTCAAATATGCAAATAAGAAATTGAAAACTTGCCATTGCTTTTCCCATGGCCTTCAAAAGATCCAAGTGATGCAACTACCTGCTGAGAAACATTCCCCAGTTTTTCAGGAGGGAGATGGGTAACAGGAATTTGTAAAAAGCTGGGGACATGCCTAATTTTTTTTTAATCTAAGAAAGTGTAGATTTTTGTGTAAATAAATATATTGGATTTACATATCAGTGCAAAAGAAAGTTCTTTTTAAAAGATCTCAATCATTTTATGGTGAAGTGTAGCATCAGAGACTGTGGACAAGCAATAAATTCTATTTTTCAGTGTTTTATCTGCATTTTATCAATATTTTAAATGTTCTAGCTTAAATTGGCTCTGGTATACTAGTATTTATGAAGCAATTTAATTCTTATTTATACATAAGATTATTTATCCATTTGAGGCATACATTAAGTGGAATGCCTCAAATGCAACTGGGTTTCTCTGAAAATATTTGTCTTGTCATTTTAACGTAAAAGATCTGATTTGACTCTTGTTGTTTCTTTTAAATGCAGCTAAAAAAAACACACTTTGTGTGAAGAACACAACTTGTGCGAAGAACACAACTTGTGCGAAGAACACAACTTGTGCGAAGAACACAACTTGTGTGAAGAACACAACTTGTGTGAAGAACACAACTTGTGTGAAGAACACAGACGTGAAATGGGACACGTCCAGCAATCAGAATAATTGTGATACTTTCCGGCTGAACAACACTGATCTTGAGATCATCAAAAAAGGGCTCTACTTTCTCCGTCTAAGGATCTCTTACCGCATAGCTGACGCTTCCTGTGAATTAAAAAATATGCAGAAAGTGATTTTAGAGGTCAACGTCACACAGGACAGCAGCCCTAACTTTGGGACAGTGATTTTAAATGGTAAAGAGTACATGGTTTGTAAAGCATATTGGCGACAGTCAATGGCTTTGACACGGGTGAAAATGCTGGAAGCCAAGTCTAAACTTAGGGTGAGAATTAATGAAGACAGCTATGAGTTTGTGAGCTGGCGTGACACTCACTTAGAGATCACGTTAATCCAGCATTCTGCTTAAAATTCGACAGGCTTGATACGCTCATGACATCAGCATACAGGATTTTACCAAAACCTCACTACTTTCGACAGTTGACTACACCTCACAGAATAAGCAGATTAAACATTTGTAATTCGGACAAAAATGAGCATGTTTTATGTTAAAACTTTTTTTGTTACAAATACTAAACTGATTTTAAAAATCACATTTATTTTACAATAACTTTTATTTGCCTCAAAGTGGCATCGATTTATGTCTTCACTAGTTAAGAGAATGCTGGACACCACTCAATTTTTTTTTTTTGTATGGAGCGAGTGCCTTTTTTTATTACAGCTAAATTTTGGTCCTTTTCTACCAAATAATGCTTATTTTTTTTTACTGAATAATGCCATTTCCGAGAGTTTAAATACAGTGGGAGAGGGATGAAATATTTGTTATAAAACATAGAAACAGTATGTTCTCAATTTTCAAATTTTTGCAGTAAAAACACTCTGTATTGTATCTTTTGTACAATTTCAGGTTTGTTGTGGAATTATTTGATCATGTAATGTCAAAATATTTGTAAAAATAGCTGTTTTAAAGTTCATTTATTTATATTTAAGAATGCTCAAAAAGTCCCCGGACTTCTAAGGGTTAAAATCCGACTTTTGGCACCTTTTACATCAGTTTTCACAGCACTAAACATTTAGATATGTGCATTTCAGGATCACGAGCCTGTAAGCTAATGTCAAAGCATCCCAGATCACACAGCCAGCAGCAGAGTTGCTGCTCCTGTTAAAAGCTATAGTTTGCTTTAAAAGCTGGCTTTAACCTTTTAACACTTAGTGGCGACTATTAATCATGGCTTGTTGAAATGTTGACTTTTGCAAAGTTAAGCTTAATCGTAAAGATGCGCTTCCCTGCTTTCAAAAGTGCCACTTTTATTTGAGTGTTAAACTCCCAATAAACCTCATAGTGTGATGACTGGTCAAACTATGACAGGTGCTGATTGGCCAAGGTAACATCATCTCTGCCCTTTTGAAGATGCTGTTATGTGGTTTCTAGATTGCTGTCTGTTGTTTACCAGTGTTCCTTTGTTCTCATGTGTTAATTGTGTTGTGAAATAGACAGAATGTATTATACCATTCGCGAGAATGTTGTGTGCAGCGATTAAGCTAATGTTCATGCGTTATGATGTTGATGGTACTTTTGTATTGCTGTGAAACTATTAAAGCTTTTCCAAGCATTGCACTTTAAGACTACTTACTATATTTTAATATTAGGTATTTAATTTAACATTATTTAATGATGGTCAACATTCCTGTTTAATAATCCAACAGTAGTTTTTCTTTCTATTTTAATAGTAAATACAAAAATGAATTTTGCTTTAATGGGAAATAGCCAGAGAAGGACATATTAAAAACTTTATTTTCATCCTGAAATGAAAACTGGATCCTACACATGCTGATGGTGCGCTCGACCCATTGCACAAGAAGTCTGGGACAGAAGTGAACAGGTATTAGCTCAGAGCAGATCTTCTCCATCTCTACTGCTTTGTGGTTGGGACCATATCTTTGATTTTTCTGATGATCACAAGTTTTAAAAGTATTTTTTATCAAAGCTGTAACAATATATCGCATTACGAAAGTGTCCCAATGCGTATCGTGGAGCTACCGATCTAACGCCCCATTGAGTGATTCTTCCGATTCGTCATTTCTGAAACTTCTTTACATTTTCTTCTTGTTTTATGTCATTTGAAAAGGAGACAATTAGCCTTTACTGACATTTTTTTCGAGAAAGATTTTAAAATTAATGTAATCAAAAAGATGACAATATAAATATTAACACTGTCCCCTATTGGATGGATGGAATCAAATGCTTGCATACAAATCAAACCAGCCCCTTAGATGAGTGGTCTCAAAATGCTTTAAATTACATTATTTCCAATGATGGTTTGTTATTTAACAGTTAAAAATTGTGATAATTACCACATAATATTGAGGTATGTATCGTATCGTGAGCATTGTGTTTTGTTACACCCCTAAAATGTATAGATCACAACTCGATTGTGTGTATGCAACAGCAGCAGTGCCAGGTATCAAATACTCATTTCTATTTATTAAAACGTGTTCGTGATTGATAGATAAAAATGAACCTCAAACGTTGTTTTACATGCTCTTCTTACACTTTCTCATCTTTCATATTTTTCAATAAAAACTTAACCACAAACATCCCCAGGTACATCAGGTCACGTTTCCAAAACCACCACCAGAGCCAAAAAACTGTTAAAATTAGCTCCTTCTGCGTGTATCCGGTATTGCATTTGTATTTGGGGTTGGACAGATCTTTGTCTAGACACAAAAAGCACAACCTGTAATTGAATGAAATGAAGAATTTACTTTACAGTGACATCTTTGGATGTGAAGTTCAATTGCCTTGTGTGTAACGTTCATTCGTTTACTCTTTGAAATCTATTCAGCCATTCTCCGCACACTTAGCATCACTTACCATAGATCATTAAAGAAGAGTAAGCAGATATGCTGAAAGTTTATAAATATATTTTTGAAACAATATATTTTAGCTTATTCAGAATTATTACGATTACGTTTTAAGTCATACAAAACAAATATTCCTCACCAATATAAAAAGCTTCTCTTTCAAACAGTTGCTCCGAACACAAATGTATTACAAGTGGTCCCCTCACGTTTTTTTTTTCTCAGTGTTGAAAATCTATTCATCCTCTTCAGATATAAATTCAAGAAATGTAGTTAACATGAGCTCAGCAAATAAAAATAGGACGCCTAAAAATAGGAATGAAACATTCCAAGAAACATTTCTATTTTTGAGATCCTTAAAAATACTTGTTTATAAGCAGGTAATGGTATAACATGAATGGAAATAGTAATAAACTGATGAATATTTTAGTCCGAAGCTTGGTTACTCCAAAATATAGACGCCTTAAAGATACAAATATTGCTGCCAAAATACATGGTCAAGCGCAAGCCTGGAAACCAGAGCGGAGCGTCAACAAAGCCAACAAAGTCTATATTTGAGATATAGTCACAAATCTTAAATAGAAAACAGCAATTCTGAGATCTAAAATGGAATTCCTCTGATACAAGTTTGTAAATCCTATATTTAAAAGCAAAACTCTGGGAAATAAAGTGAAAATTTTAGATATTAATTAGATTATTCTAAGATATAAAAGTGGATACTTTGAGGTTGCTCTGACCTGGGCCTTCAGAAAGGATTTATTTATCTTCTCTCCAATTGTACTTTATGTTTAAATGCTTATCAACGATGCCTTGATGGAAGTGGTCTTTTTCTGTCTATTTGTGATTTCAAAGCACCTACTGCACTCATGATAAGGACACAATGGAAGAGTATGGTCAACATTTCCGGTTTCTGTTGATTTTAGTTGTCAATGTAACCGTAGAAGAATACTTTCGAAAAGTTCTGATCAATTGAAATGTTTCTGTTGTATCCGGATTAACTTCTAAGCTAAAAATGCTAAAAGTGTCATCATTATTCATTAGGATCAGTTGTCAATATTACAGAAATTCTATCAACAATAAAATTTGCTCTAGATGTCCAAAAGAAAGATGCATCCTTTTTTCTTCAGAGCAAATTTTGTTGACAATAGAATATCTGTAATATTGACAACTGATCCTAATGAATAATGATGGCACTTTTAGCATTTTTAGCAGTTACAAATGTGGATTTTACTCAAAATTACATAAATAGATGTAATTTATTGCAACAAAATATCCAATAAATCCTACACGATTTTGAGAAGTTTTACAGAAAATTTGTTTTTAAACTACTTCCACACAACAAGCCTTAGAAAGACAGAACCTAGATGAGCCGCCAATAAAACTCTCTTTATTACATATATTCAAACTCTATTCATTCCATAAGAATCACTGTATAGAACAAGCACAGAGACGACAGAGTGAAGCTGCAGACTGGGTGGATGACATGAGGACCGTCTTTCTCTCAAACAGGACCAGTTCACAGTTCACCACATACTGTAAGATTCATAAAATTCATCACAATCTGATGAACCTGCTGATATTAAACCAAGACGACACACAAACAAGCAAAGCCTTAGTGTTTCACACATCCAGCCCAAAAGCACTGTCTTCAACGGGAGGCTAAGAAAGGCTTCATAAAAATAGAGCAGTCACGGGATCAGAGGAATAAAATCATTTTTTTTTACAGAGATGGCTTGCTCTTCAAAAGAAATGCTGTAAACATAAAACATAGCAAGAGCCTAAAAGAATGATAGTACATCTTTATCCACAGACCTAGAGATGAATCTAGGCATTTAAAAAACCCTAACGAGAAAGAAAAGGGGTAATTGACCGAGTGTTCAGGAGTGCTCGAGTATTTCGTCATGCATAATTCGTTGTGGAGGAAGAGGAAGAGGGTCTAGCTTAAGAGCTCCAGGTATGTCACAGGCACTTTGCCTTTCTGGTTTCCTCGCTCTCCGATCAGCCAGTCAGGGTCCATTCCAGGCACAGTGTACACCGTTATCAGCTATGGAGAACCAGACATAAACAAAGAGAATGTCTGCTTTAGAACAGCTTTCCATAAAGAGTGACTGAACAAGCCTGAGGGTGATGACACAAACACGAATGATCAATGGATAAGAGCAGCTGAGTAATGACCCAAGCATCGGCGTGACGTGGTTCATTCTTGGCTGCACACGTCCTACAATCTTACACAACCTATATATTTTGTTCAATGTAAGGTTTATTTATATAAACCCATTAATACTTTATCTCTGAATCAAATCTTTATCTCAGAATTTCATTTTCATTTTTAAGTTATTAGGTTAGATTTGTAAGTTATTAAGTCTGGATTTTTGAGATAAAGACTAAATAAAATGACAATTCTAACATTAAAGTTGCAATCCTAGTCTATGAAGTCACAAATCTTAAAAATTCTAAATTCTAAGATATAAAGTTGCAATTCTGAGATATAAAAACAGAATTATGAGATATAAAGATAGAATTCTGAGATACAAAGTCTCAACTCTGAGAAAAAATTGCAATTCTGAATTATAACAACAGAATTCTGAGAAACAAACTCAAAATTCTGAGATATAAAGATAGAATTCTGAGATATAAAGATAGAATTCTGAGATACAAAGTCTCAACTCTGAGAAAAAATTGCAATTCTGAATTATAATAACAGAATTCTGAGAAACAAACTCAAAATTCTGAGATATAAAGATAGAATTCTGAGATATAAAGATAGAATTCTGAGATACAAAGTCTCAACTCTGAGAAAAAATTGCAATTCTGAATTATAACAACAGAATTCTGAGAAACAAACTCAAAATTCTGAGATATAAAGATAGAATTCTGAGATATAAAGATAGAATTCTGAGATACAAAGTCTCAACTCTGAGAAAAAGTTGCAATTCTGAATTATAACAACAGAATTCTGAGAAACAAACTCAAAATTCTGAGATATAAAGATAGAATTCTGAGATATAAAGATAGAATTCTGAGATACAAAGTCTCAACTCTGAGAAAAAGTTGCAATTCTGAATTATAACAACAGAATTCTGAGAAACAAACTCAAAATTCTGAGATATAAAGATAGAATTCTGAGATACAAAGTCTCAACTCTGAGAAAAAGTTGCAATTCTGAATTATAACAACAGAATTCTGAGAAACAAACTCAAAATTCTGAGATATAAAGACAGAATTCAGAGTTACAAAGGGTAAATTCAGAGATATAAACTCAGAATTCTGAGATATAAACACAAAATTCTGAGAAACAAAGTCTAAATTCTAAGATATAAAGACAGAATTCTAAGAGAGAAAGTCTAAATTTGGAGATATAAACTCAAAATTTTGAGATATAAAGACAGAATTCTGAGTTACAAAGTCTCAATTCTGAGAAATAAATACTACATTTTGAGATATAAACACAGAATTATGAGATATAAAGTCTCAATTCTGAGATATAAAGTCGCAATTTTAAGATATAATCACAAATCTTATAGATAAAGTTGCAACTCTCAGACATAAAGTCACAACTCTGAAACGGTCATGATTTAGAGATATAGTAGCAAATCTTAAAACAATGTTGCAACTCTGAGACATGAAATCAGAATTCTGAGATAAAAAAAACTTAAATATAAAGTCAGAATTCTGACATTTAGACTCAACTCTGAGATATAAAGTGGAAATTCAGACACATTCGACTATATCTCAGAGTTGTGACTTTACATCTCAGATTTGTTATAATCTGACTATGTGTTTATTTAACACACAATTCTCACTTTATGTCGCAGAACTAAAACTTTATATCTTGCAACTTTGATGTTTCTCAGAACTGCGAGTTTGTATCATTTTGCTCAAAAACCTCATGTGAAATCCACAGCAAACAAGTTATTTTGACATGCCCCTACCTCATCAGCAAGAAGAGAAAGTTCACTTGTGTCTGCAGCATCGTAGTCGTACAGCACTTTGGCCTTGCGAGTGCCAGTAGCCGGAGGTTTGACCTCTTCAATCTTCAGCGTGTTAGACTCAAGGGCATTGGAGGGGTTTGGGGGACGACTTGGTGGAGAAGCCCCAGGAAGTGTGGCAGAGGGAAGGGGAGAAGGGCCAGCTGAGACCCCTGAGGTGGAGGCGTTTACCGTAAAAGCATTCGGAAACCTGGAAACAATGATGGCGTTGTTTACTTTAAAATGCATGCACTGGAACCACAAAAAATAAATAAATGAAATTATAATACATTTTTTTAATCATATTGTTCAGAGATAGAACAGGAAGTTACATCACAGCTAGGCTCTATAAGTGAGGGTGTTGTAGATCCCTCTCTTCTTTTCTGAACATTGAAAGAGTTGCTTCTCTCTTTCAGACATTCTCCCCATCCTTTTCCTTTCTTTGTTCTCACCGCAGCGTGGTTTGTTTAGCATTTAAAAGTGTTTTAAAGATAATAATGCTCTATTTTCTATCCAGAGATAATAATGGCTTATCACAATATCTTGGTAATGTATTTTTCTTCTGCATTCAACAGAAATCGATTTGCATTGCATCCACTAGCCTGAGCTTTATTGGTCTTTCATGATATGTAGAATCAGGGACAAGAAAATAGTATTATACTTAGTAAAATTATCCGGAACATGCTCGGATGCAGGAGATAATTCATGCAACAAATATAGTACTGCTGATAATCAATAAAAAAAACCTAAACTCATTAATCACACTTTTTTTTGCAATAAATCATGATAAATCTCAAGACAAAGGTACTATTGAAAATGTTGTTGAACTTGTAACACGGATTTTCTCATGTAAACAAAATACCTGCAATAAACCATCAATATCTTTTGGCTTAAAAACCATATTTAATAATCACAAAAAGAAGTAATATAAACACAAACATAAAAGACCCTTGATGAGAAAACCTGAATAAAATAACATTTTTCCACCTTGGTGACGGAACTCCGATTACATGACAGAAGGCGAAAGTAAATACATGCAGAAAGCTATGAAACAGGCAAAAAGGCAGGAAATAAAATATATATAAATATAACAGACTGTGACAAAGGTCTGTCCTTGGTCTTATCCATACTTCTTTTCTTGTTGAATACACAGGAATACAAAAAAAAACTGCAACTGAGTTAATTGTGCATAACATTTTTAATGAGTTAAATATTTAGAATTAGCTGCATGCATTAAGTAAATTTGACTGCACTAAAATATAGCATTTTTTTTATAAAATATGGAAAAGAATCTGATAACAATATGAAACTTCTTGTAGATTTAAAAGGGTTTGATTTGAAAAAATATATATACTTACGTGTCTCCGTTTGCACTGGGAAGAAAGAAAGAAGACAAAAGCAAGTTAAAGTTCATATAAAGCGGATGTTTCACAAGAAACAAAGCTGCCATAAGTGAATGTGGCACTATACTCAGCATTATGCTTTTAATCCACATATATTGTACATTTCACCAAACATGCAGGTGCTTTCAAGTGCTTCTCCCACTTGACACGGTCTAGAATTTAAATATGTTTACGCCGTATCCGCATCACAGATTGCTCTCAAGATTTTTCTGTAGTAGGCTTTTTGGAAACCATATAAATGGAAGCCACATATACTTTATCCACCCTCTAACGTTATATTTTGGAACACATTACAGTTGCTACATTCTCTAACGGTTCATTTTTAAACGGAAGAAGAATTCACCGGAAGCAGTTTGGGTAAACTATCTATGGAGCTTGCAGGGTTCAAAAGGAATCAAGATGAAAATGGCCAAAATGTTTTCACCTGCTAAGCTCTTTCTGGAGGTCCTGCATGGTCCTGTGACACTGTGCGTAATACACAGCCTGAGCCTCCACAAACTCATGAAGGCAGCGCAGATGATTCACCTGCAGGAGAGGATCGGTTTAGTACATGAAACCATTTGATCACATCTTAAAAACTTCAGCATCTTCAGTGTACTCGTACTGAAAGCTGCTGATGAAGCTCGTGTGCATCTCTCCAGTATAAGCAGAGCAGATACTCACATGTGTGCTGCTGATGCCCTCCAACAGGAGCCGCGTCACTTCTGCCTGACGGTCAAACTCTGTCTGCGCCACACGCAACTCATGCTCTGCCTGAAGAAGACACACGGACGACATAAACGCTTGGAGCTCCAAGTACAGTTTGTCTGACTTTCTTCAGCTACCAAATGCATCCCTCCTACAGTCTCGAAACATTCTCAATTAACAAAAAATCCAATAAATGAACCAAGTGGTCGAGAACGGACAACCATTTGGAAACCTCCAAAATACACACCATGCATGTTTACGCTAGAATTAATAGTGAAAAAAACATGCATACATTTGAAATTATTTTAATATAGTCATAGCAATAACTGAATATCTGAACCGAAGCTAAATCAAAAGTTTCAGAAACCCACAATAAACATCAGTGTTGATGTCCAGTGTAATCATTTCTAAAAATGCATTCATAAAACGGATTAAAAAATTCCAGAAAAATTGTGCTTTAAATTTTAGGGGCACTGAACTGAGAAACCAAAAGTTGTTGATCGCGTATATGAACACTGATGAAAATGTGAAAAACTCTTTGTTTATTAACAAAGACAGATTTTCTTAAGATAAGCAAGAGAATAAATCAGGAGATGCTCAGTGCAGGAATAATACTTCACAGTCGTACTTCCAACAATCAAATCCTGATTTGAAGAAATGGTGGATACCATTTATTTTCTAAAGTGAATTAGCTAAATTTTGTAAGAACACAACAATTTAATGTTAACGGATTCACACAAATATAATATCTGGCCTGCATTATTGAACAATGACAGAAACAAAGTAGCGCTCTACGGCTCATTCTTTTTTAACACATTGACCGACAGAGTACTCAAGAAGTTACTGATGCCATTTTTATCTACACCAAAATCAAATCAGTGTAGAGAGGAAAAGAATATCTCCTTTTAATCTTTGTGGCATAAAATTTGGATGCAAGTCACCATTTTCTGTTCATAGAGTTATTGTAAAAAATTACTAGCAGCTGAGTAAATGCAACTTTTACAAATGGATGATTCAGGATCAGACTCCAGTTCACATGTGTACAGTGGCAGCGGGTCAATAGAGGGCACCATTTCACCACTCACTGCTTCTTGACCTGAACATGAATAAGACTATGTAGAAAATAAAGCAAAATGTTTGATCAATATATTCATAAGTCGTATATATATTTATGGTTTTGGTCAGTAAAGTCATCAGTAAATAAGCATGATTCATTATTTTCATTAGTGTTGACTTTCTGATTGGTCAGAGGTGTGTAAATAGCATTGTTTACACAAACTCAAAGAGCTCGTAGACTACTGTGCTAACTAGCTCATGCGCAGTATGAGACTAAGAGACGTCTTGTGCCCAGAGTTTATTGTAGCTGCATAAATCAACATGTCAACGACCATTTTGTAGAAGTTCATCACCACAGTGATGCCAGTCTGAGGTGAATTTGTGCAAAAGAATAAAGGAAAACAGAGAAATCGGCACCGACACAATTCTGTTAAACCGCAGTGATTTAACGACGCTTGGACTGGATCATTTCGAGATAAAGAAAACATTCAAACAACAGGAAGAAAGAAAAAAATACTCTGTGATTCTCCATCTTGTGAAAAGAAGACTTGACTGACTGGAACCCAATACCTTATTCTGCTTTCCTTGTCTCCTTTTTAAAATAACATGATCAGTACCAGTTTGGAATCAGACAAGTTTGACTAATTTAAAGAGCTTTTTAGAAAAGACCAAAAAGAACTGGGTTAATTTAATTTCTGTATCATATGAATATGATAAACTGTGTAAAAGTTTATGATAAACCCACACCTACTGAACAATTAGCAGTTTAAAATGAAATTATCTTTTTTAAATTGTCTGATATTTCATTATGAAAATGATCAAATCTATATAATTGGAACAATTTTTAGTTTTATATACACACACGTATTTTTCATGCATACACCTCATCATGCAAACATTATGGCTATGCAATTTGATTCAAAGAGAAATTCTATTAATTTGCTGAGATTTTATCTGAACACAGGAACGTCTGATTACATGCTTCTACTTCAGCCGTGTGTTCACTCAGTGGATGCCATCTTCTGATACTCACTTTATCTACTTCCTCACTCCAGAGCTGGAACAAGCAGCAGAACAACAAGAGAAGAACAATGAGGACAACACACAGACAGACCTTTTCAAACAAGTGGAGACAGTGGGGAAATCTCTGACATCGACACTACATAAATACACAGATTATTTATTATTAGTAAAAATAATCCAACATATACGTCTCGTCATTTTCTGACTTATGCTATAACATAAAACAGATTAAAATGTTGTAAGATTTATAATATATTAGTAAAATACACACCTCTATTAAAGAGGACACCTTGGACAGAACAGTTACTTTAAACTTTATTCAACAAATTCCTTTTTCTGTCTTTTTAAGAGCTCATAAAAGCATTTGCTTGGTAACTATATAGTGGCAGTGACCAATCAGAATAGAGAATGTAAAAAATATGTATTAATACCCATAAACACTCAGCACATATTTGCATTTACTGCATCTATCACGGCAAAAACATCAAACACAAGCGGAAGAATAAAAGCTGACAAACTTAGCGATAGGGGTAAAAGAAAGGCTACAGGAGAGTAATCAGAGAGGAGATGACTAATGATGGAGAACTTCCATCAGATGACTAGATGTACAGGTCACTAAAACAAGGACCTCACTGATGATGCAAGTTCATACAACCTCACGTAGAGAAGATTCCCCAACATCCCTATCCCACTGCATGCAATCACCAAGAAAAATATGAGAAAGATTTCCTCGAAATCATGTACTTTCAAACATCAAAGAAAGCTGTAAATGCTGAATTTATCTAATATGTATAGACTAATAACAAATTATAATTTAAGTGCAATTGACCTATTTGAAATAAACCAAATGATTAGACCGATCACAACGCCTCTACAGTGGGATGCACTGTGCCTGCAATAGCTTTTGAGAATTTTTTTATAACCCATTGGTGAGAGAGTGAGCACAGGGCACTTAAATACCAGCACCTCAAGCGGCTATGTTCAAAAAATGGCTTGGAAGGTGATATGCTTGACTTGACTGTATCGCTTGCTATAACAAGCTAACATTAGCAACAAGCTAACAATCAAAAGCTGAGCTAACAATCAAACGCTGTGTTTGTTTATCAGTTTAATTAGTTGAACCATTAACATCGGTCAAGCAAAGTGAATGAATGAAAATTTTTGGGTGCTTGAAAGGTTTTAGTCTTGAAAGTTGTCAATCACTTATTTCACGCAGCCGCCCGTGGAAAGAATCTGGAAGTTGAGGTAAACATCAATGGCATTGATGTAAAAAAAAATGGAACTATTGATAAGATATTTAATCATTTATGTTGGAAATTCGGCTGAAAATAAATCTCATAAATAACTAAATAAATAAATCTCAGGCTGCTATACTGAATATATAACTTTATTGGTCAGATCATGACTTTGACTACAATTTAGACGACATTCCTACAGCTTAGAAGTAGGAACATACAAAACATGAAGACATCATTTTTCTTCATACTACTCTGGATTTCTTACCACCAGAGCCTCTCTTTCATCCTTAAAATGGCGGCGCATGACATAAGCAAATTGACCCAGAAATAAAGTGTTGTAAATTTATTATCCACTGATTCAACATGGAAACTCTCTCAATTGCATACGTACACTATAAATTTGGTCTTGTTGTGTCAAAAAATTAACCCCTTTGATCCCCTTTAATCCCCTTGAAAAACAATAAAGGGTTCTCTGGTTGTTGAGGTTGCCAATAGTCTCTAAGGGGCTCCTTAATAAAGTTCTTAGTAAACTTAATAAAGTAGATGACTGTAGAAACACAATGAACGTTCCAGTTAAAATCTCATTAATGAAGTCTAGAGTGTGGAAACTAGCACCTTGAAATGAAAAGGTACATGCAGTAAAACAGGATGGTGCTCGGATAAACACTGGTAGCTTCACACGTTATGATAAATGAACAGTCAAGTCTTGGATATTCCGGATACGCCAGACCTTAATTTTGTTTTTTATTAATAAGGGTGTAAAGGCCTCTACACATCGATCCAAATTTTTGATTCGAAAACTCTGGGCGCCAACAGGAGATTGCACCTAACAAGTATCGGATTTGTTTTCCCAAGGAGAATGACCAATGAAATCTGTGTCTTTTGATGACGTGTGCTGGATGGAAAATAGCTGTTCATTCCATATTTTAATAATGACTTTGCACAGGAAATGGGTAAGAAAAAGCGTCTCTTTTCTCCACATTTTTGTAATCTTTATAGCATTTGTCAAACAGTTCCTTGTGATCAGCAACCAACAGTATAAACCGCTTGACATCCATGATTTTTTTCCATGTGTTTCCAGCATGGCGCAGAGTGCATCTATTTTACCGTTCTTTAGACAGGAAACCATCTTGTACCGCCATCTTCAGCCAGGAAGCGTCATTGCATGACTATTTCCTCATCCTGGAAGAAGAGCACCCTGCTGAGAAGCCATCTGAAGATTTGTGGGAATCTAAACTCGGATCGGTGTGTAGAGTCCTTAACCTTTATAGTCAACAATATCGTTTCACGGCTGAGATAAAGGAGCAATAGAAATAAGTTTGGATGGAAATAAGTTCAGGGTAAAGACATTTTAAGAGAAGGAGTGTGTAGGAAAAGGTTCTAATGCTAGGGCTCCGCCATCTTACCGCAGATGCACTGGCGGACAGAACATAATTGCGTGGCCTAGTCTCCTGAAAGTCAGGCGCAGCCTACAGATGGAGGGGAAAACAGAGGTTTACACAGAGAACAAGGTTCCAGTCGGTTTACCCCTTTAATGACCAGAATCACCTGGCACCACTGACACACACACATACACACAAAAGGTTTTTTTTAACACTTCAGTTGAAAATATAAGAATAACAATTTAAGACTGGTGTATCATTTGAATACCTTTGCTATTCTTATTTCAGACCTTTTCTGAAATCCATTATTGTGCTAATGAATGTGTACAGTATTGTTGCCATGGACGCTTGCAAATAAAGCAGATAATGATAGATTTTGGTAGAATAATCATACTGATAGAATGAGCATTAGTTGTTTTTCCATCAAACAGCATGCAAGCATTCGTATTCTTTTCTTGACTCGCTTGTGTTGAAACACACGCTCTAAAACTATCTGTGCAAAGCAGCTTGTTTCTGCAGGATTACACTGACAAATGCGTAAAGGATTGAATCCGCAAATGCGTAAAAGATAATTGTTAAATATAATATAATAATTATTGAAACAATGGTTTTGGAGTTGAAAATATGGCAACCATTTTCTGAACTGAATTCCAAATTTATGTAAATTAATTGTGCACTGAATCCGCTCCGCTACACATCACGATACGAATCGCTACATGCATAAAAACATTCTTGAAATTAAAACAGAAGCTTTTCCAAATATGTAAACAGTCATTAGTAACTAAAACCAAAAATGTAAAGTTTAGACCATTTAGAAGCGAAGAAGAGCAGGGTCTAATTTGATATGTATTAGAGTGTGTAATATCACACAGCCTCTAGGAGGCAGCAATTTGTGAACGCAAAGCATGAAACTTGTGTTTCTTCATAAATAATTTGATAAATTTCAGCTTGAGCTTGCTGCCGTTTCTCCTGCTTTTTCTTATGGTGAACCTCTTAGACGAAATATCCAGCCAACTACGTTTTTACAGCGTTGTTACACCACTATTGTAAACACTTAAAAATGGCAAAGTTTGTGTGAATAAATGTTTAGTCACATTACTTTTAGACGTTTGTTTGAGTCTCATTGCAGACTCCAGCCCTGTTTTTCACCCCTATGTCTTACCACTCGGGGAAAGGAATATAAAATGGAATTACGCGTAAGTTTTCGGAATAGTTCCTTAACCAGTAGGAAATGCTCAGTGAACAGTATAAAATGGTTCCTATAAAGTGGTTCCCAGCTAAGCATTTAAATCTCAGAATTCCTTCGTTCCCATTCATGAAAAGTGTCAAAAGAAATATGTAGGACTATGTGTGATCTGCGAATAGCTTTCCTATTAAATTAAAAGTGGTAATGTAAACGATGTGAAACGCAACTGAACAGTGACGTGGGACATGTTTAGCTTTTCTCCTATTTTTAGAGGCAGAGACCATTTTTAGTAACTTAAACATTAGCATTTTCCAGATTTCACAGCCGGAACCAAAGAATGTTTGTTAACGGCAACCGATAATGAAGCCAACTAGGAAACACACACAAACACAGACGCACACGGATACTCACATCTCCCTCACACTGTGCAAACAACAACAGAGAGATGTGTTAGACATGAAAAGATCCAACAAACAAACCTAACCACACAACATTCATGGTAGATCTTTTAATTACAATCAGGTTCCTGCTGTCGATTTACTCAAGAGTAAAATCTTGATTAAATTAACCCTTAAAAAAAAGACCACAATTAACCCTGAAGGTCAGGGGTTCATCACAAGAGGAAGGATATACTACATCATATCGCCTGAATAACTCCCTAAATACACAGAGGAAGGGATCGAGCAGAGGTAAAAGTGATCATAAGCCCGTTGTTGAGTAAACTGCGGGAGGTTGACCCGTTACATCACAGGAAACGCAAACATATATACGAAAGCAGAAGTTGTGAGAGGCTCATTCAAGACGGATGTGTCGTCTAAATATACCTCAGCAAACAGACCCTTTCCTGATATTCATTCAATGCATCAAATCCTCAGACCAGATGCAACCGAGCTGAGGAATGTTGAGTTAAGAGTATTCACCCTGATCCAAAATCCAAAAATGCCTTGCACTCGGACAGATTGCGTATTCAGACAGTATGACTCTTAAATCAACTTAAATTTGGATGAAGGCCCTGAAAATTCCAAACCAGTCTGGCAGAACTTGCTTCAATCACTTCATGGTGGGTCTTTTTCCTACATTAATGTCATATAAATAATTTAAAAATAGTAATGACTTTTATTAAAAAAACAAACAGTTCAAGTATGCTACAAGGTCCCTTTGACTTTACTTAATGTTTTAACATTTGTTATGTACATCCTTTACCATTTAATGAATAAAGAATTATTTCTACTGTTGATTAACCCTTAGATGTCTCTGCAGAACACGGGTGCGTGTGCCAATCACATCAGCTGTTTTGAATTAAGTAGGAATGACTCAACCAACCTATTGTTTAATTTAGATTTCAAATATAATGTATAGGTTTCAAAAAGGTTATTAGCTTTGATGCCTTTTGTTTAAAATAACATTTTGACACATCAAAGCGTACTGGAGAGGACGCATCACATGGTTTCTCTAACTTGCACAACAGAACAGCACTTTCCACTTTATAAATGTTATTTCTTGACTTTTGTTAAAGCACATTATTGCTAATCTATACATAATGTTTTGCTTGATTTAAAACAGATTTAAAGTGTTTTAAAGCGAAGTAGCCCCCTTTTAGCACTTTCTGCAATGGGAGAATGGAGCGCCAGGACCCGGAAGCGCAGTGCGACGTCAGATTTAACAAGCGGATAATAGAGCAGAACTGTTGTTGTTTTTCAGATCTTGGATTTTTATTTTTTTTTCATATCTTGAAGCAAAATATTTCCCGCGAGACCTTTCGTATCTCAAACTTTTCGTAACTATAAGCATTTGTATCTCCAGGTACTACTGTACTCAGAATTTTCATGGAATCTAGCAATCTGTTGCCGAGGAATACTCAGAATTTAACTCAAAATTTTTGTACAATTTCAGGTTGATTGTGGAAATTATTGTATAATGTCATGGAGCAAAAAAAAAAGAAGCTGAGGTTGTACTAAAAAAAATTTAAAAATATGCTTTACCACAAGTTAAATTCTTATAAACATAGTAACAAAAAAAACATTAAAAAAGGCCCTGGATATCTAAAAGTAAATGTTTTAGTACCTTTAAAACCTACTTTGTGTAATGATAGACGTGTGAGAGAACTCAAATTGAATAATAATGAAAATGCTGCATACTGCTTGTTATGTCAAAAGAGTCAAATATATTCCTCAATTAAAGCAAGCTCCAAGCGCTAAAGTATTTCATATTAATTACAGAAGAAAAGAAATAGTAAATAACAACAGAATCGACAAACCAAATGAATAACATTGTGTTAGTGTAATAAACTTTTAAAAATAACTCTGCTTCTCAAAGTACAGCTTGGCCATGTTTTTAAGTTTGGATATTCCCAAATAATATGTACCATAATATGTTACATGCACCAAAAGTTTGTAAATTTGAAGCTCCTAATCCTGACCACAGTTTTGAGGTGAGGGAATGATTGTGATGAAGGAAGAGAAGCTTACAGCAGCTTTGGCCTCTGCTATTTTTGCTTTCTTGAGACGAGCTTTGCAAATGTCCAGGTCCAGACGTCGATTCTCAAGAAGCCGTCTCTCTTTCTGAAAACAAGAAAAGCAGTGTGGACTGAGACGACTTTCTAAAACATACGCCCTTCCAAAATGGCATATTAATACTTTGTACTTGAAATACACATGTTCATATCATAGACTGTAAAAAATATATATTAGCCCAATGGCAGAAGACGGTGTCAGGCTTTGTTCAAGCTGGACCGCACAAGCGCAGATGCTTGGCTTGTATACAACCTAAAATAACCTTTTTTCAGTCAAAAATGTGTAAATTCCAAATCATTTCACTTCATAAATTCATCAGAGTGTAATCCTAGTTGAGAGTCACTCACAGATATGGTTTTCCAGTCACCTTCCAGAAAGTTCCGGAGAGGCGTCAGGAAGTTGATTGCTGCTGTCTGCAGGAATTCCCGCTCTGCACCACCGAGCCTCCTCTGAAACTCTCCAACAGTGATTAGCGTGCTGCCTGAAAGTACAAACACACATATTTTGTACCCAGAATTCTCATAACGAGCACATGCTCACACAGCAGATTTTCTCATCCACAGAAATTCTGATATTCTAATGATGCGTCTCTCTATTAACAGATTGATAAAAAGCGTTCTTGCCTCATGTACTGCACTGATGATTGGAAGACACATATGATCCGGCCAATCAGAGGCAGAGGAGGGAGGGACTATCTCTCCTGAACTTTTCACATTTAAATTTAATTTAAATCTTGTTTTACATAGAACTTTTCACATGGTAAAAAAAAAGTTGAAGTTGCACTTTATTTATTTTCAGGATTGCATTACATTTCGTTTCATTTGTATATTATTTATTTCTACTTTATATAGCTATGTATTATTTTTAACTTATGAAATGGCAAGAGTAAAAGAAGTGGCATCATTTGAAGTAACACATTATAGAAATAATGAGTTAACTGCTCCCCATACATAGAGTTGATAAAGAGATATCTCTGAAATCTATTCTCAATCTTAGAGTGCCATCAAGAGGCAAAAGCAAATAAATTCCAGATCCCCCAATTGCAGATGCAAAAATGGCCACAGAATCTGGCAACATCAAATTGTTGCAGGTAAAAAAAGGCTAAAGGCACAAACGATGGCTATTGGAATAAATAAAAATCATGAAAGAAAAAAAAACACTTAGTAAATAATTAAGGTGAATTACATATTAAAAGATTTTGATTTACCAGATAATATAGAGTTCATTGGTTACTTTGTCTTGAACGCTCATAATTTTGCTTATGAAAATTCTCCCTAAGGTGTGAATGTGTGAGTGATTGTTGCCCTGCACAACCAATGTGCACGGAGATAGGCACTGGCAGACCCCCGTGACCCCAAAAGGGAATAAGCGGGTTGAAAAATGGACGATGAGTTCTATTAATTTTTTTATTTAACGGCAGGGTAGATTGTTTCTGCAAGTCATTGTTTAATTAAACAAAACTAATTCAGCCCCTAGGCGGCATGGTTTAGTAGTGGGTAGCCTTCCAGTTAGAAGGTTATCGGTTCGAGGCTCACCGGTGACCTTCCTGGAAGGAGTTTGCATGTTCTCCCTCCGGGTACTCCGGTTTCCCCCACAATCCCAAAAAAAAAACATGCAGAGAGGTTAATTGACTAATCTAAATTCCCCTTAGGGTGTGAATGTGTGAGTGAATGTTGCCCTGCGATGGACTGGCGACCTGTCCAGGGTGTACCCCTGCCTCTCGCCCAATGTGTGCTGGAGATAGGCACCGGCAGACCCCCGTGACCCCGAAAGGGAAGAAGCGGGTATGAAAATGAATGAATGAATGAATTCAGCCCCTAGACGACCAAAACGACTGTTATACACATCACACACACACCTTAATGCAGACATTGCTTGTGGTAATTATAAAAACATGGCAATAAAGTTTGGGGAAAAACTCATATCAATGTGGTTTCATTCTACATGAACAAGATCAGTGTAATGATCTTTTAGGAGCTTGTAAAAATCGTGTAAGTCAACAAAGCAAAGCACCAAAAGACATAAAAATATTCCCTAACAGGAAACTACAAAGAAATGTTTAGTTCTTCTTACTTAGCTGGGACTTTCAGATTGGTTGATATTAGGAACTATTTGTATGTTTCCACAGCAAACAGAGTTTTGTCAACATTTTTTTAAAAGGAGGGGACAAAGGAAAGAACAGAAACAGAGAGCAGATTACAAGGGCTTTGGGTCCGAATAAAATTCTTGATGTTGAATTATACAAACCATATGGTGTCCCAGGGCCGAAGTCCTTCGCAGCGTCCTGCATGTACTGTCCCAGCAGCTCGGCATTGGTGATCCTGGACGGGATCTTTCTGTCCAATTTCTCATAGAAGAACTCTTCGATACGGGCACCTGAACAAACGTTTAAAGTGGTAAATAACGCTTCACTCGTGTACTGTGTATCTAGATCCTACAAGCAGTAACAGAGGAGCAGGGGTCTACTACTGAGCACATTACATTAATCACGTTTCTTCATGTTCACATCTAGATTTTACCTCGGATTTTCCGGCTATAACAAACAATTAAAACGTCTTTTAAACCAGTTTACTGCTGTTTCTTCTGAATTTGACATTCAACAGTAAGTAAACCCCAGGGAAAGCACGAACTGACAAAAAATGTGTTCATTAATTCAAAATATAAGTCGCTTTGGATAGAAGTGTTTGTCAAATGCATAAATGTAGGTATAGCACTATGGATTTTACTCAAGGTAAACTGTGCATAGGCACCTTCAGACCTTGTGGACTGGTTTAGGGTTCGGTGGATAAATCACTGAATAAATATCCCGAACATTGATTTAAGCAACACAAAAGCAAAACACAAAACAGATGGCTCTGATGTAAATATCATGAATGAAAACATTGATTTGAACATTAAATGATTTGTATTTCAAAAATAGTCAAATTATTTGGAGAATTAAAACTACAACGTGTTCATTCACCTCGTGTAAATAAATTCATCTCGTAGTAACAGAGAAACAACAAGTTCCATGACTTAACCCCACTCTGTAATGTCTGTGGGACGGGACCTTAGAAAAGCTCCTATGTCAGACTTACCAGTTTGGTCAACTGGAGCATGAAGAGAGGTAAAAAGAGCATGTTAGTGCATTCACTGGTTCACGGTCTTGCACTGGGTAACCCAACAAAGAAGATCTCTACAGGTTTCTCTCTGAAACCTGAGGCCTCATCAATCAAAAAAGCATAAGATCCAAATAGGCACCGATAGACCACACCATGACCTCTATATTTACTGTAAATATAGACATTTTTGCACTCAAAGAATCCTTGAATCCTTACATTGCCATGTTTTGGAACTAAAATGGATGACAAGACACATTTTCATAGTCAAAAATTACTTCTCCCCTTGATCACTTCAATAACCTTTTTGGAGACACCATTGCCATCATCACATTCAAGTTCTTTTTGTTCTGCATTGAACAATCATTATTAGTGAGACATGTACACTTATTAACTTCTAATAAAAGTAAAGTGTTTTGGAGAACATTTGGAGACATTTTTAGACTTTGTACGATAAAACTAGCATTCGTAGGCACTTTGGACATCAATCATTTGCAGGTCACTGTGTAAGCTTAATACTTCATTGAACATTGTTTTACTCCAGAAAATGTTTTAAGGGAGGGTATCCATTGGATTCAAATGGAGCACTTGAGTATGGGGTGCAGTATTGGTCATCAATGTCTTGAGTTTAATATGTAGTTTATCAAATAAAAGAAGAGGGGGGAGGGGTCATTTGTTTGAGTTTTGTTTCTTTACAATTTAAGCTAAAATAAACAGGATTTAAGTTAAAAGTTAGAGTAAATAATATTTTATTCAAGACCAAGACACATTTGCATACAAAAACAATGTTCATTCCACACATCCCCATAAGCTTTAAATCTGCTCATGTGCAAAAAAACAAAACAAAAAAACACTCATTAATATTACAGTCTAGAGCTTCAAAGAAGCATTTGCAAGGTGCCAGAGAGCGGGTGAAAATAGATCCTAATTTAATTAAAAAGGAAATAAATGACGGAATTTCCCCAAAAGTAAAAGTGTGCTAACAACTTAACCATAAGAGATTTCATCAATACATTCATGGGCACAATCCTGCAGGAGTAAACTGGTGTGAAATGCCCTCCTCAAGAGCACAGTAACGATTAAGAGCTCAGATTTTACCCACCATGCACTTTGCTAATAAAACACTTACTTTCTCTTTCATCACTAAGCGACTGTAGCTAGAGAACAGATAAAAATAGCGTGCACGAATAACACTTTGCATAATGTGAAACCTGGAATACAGAGTCACGTGACAACCACTGCTGTTTTTAGACAGTAGTTGAGCTTCCTGTTGCACCAGCTTCCTGTCATTAAGATATTAAGACAACATGTGATTTCTTGAACTGAACTGGTTTTACTGATGCGCTCTACTCCAATCAAGCAAATGGACACGTTAAAACAGATGGATTCGGCTTTCATTATTTTAGGAAGGTATTGACAACATGAGACATTTTTCTGGTTTTATGCCTATTTTCAGAGAACAGATATTTCAGAGCATATACTCTCACCGGCCACTTTATTGGGTACACCTGTCATTGCATTGCGTCAACGCCACAGCCTACCTCAGTATTGGTTGCGTACCATGTTCATCTCTTTATGACCACAGTGTACCCATCTTCTAATGGCATGATTCATCATTGTTTTCTTGAAAATGACAAAGAGTTCACTGTACTCAAATGGGCTCCACAATCACAAGATCTCAATCCAAAAGACCACATTTTGGAATTTGGCGTGATGGCAGGATTCACATCATGGATGTGCAGCCGACAAATCTGCAGCAACTGCGTCAAGAAGGACCAAACTCTCAGAGTAATGTTTCCAGAACCTTGTGGAATCTATGCCATGAAGGATTAAGTCAGTTCTGAAGGCAAAAGGGGGTCCAAGTCAGCACTAGCAAGGTGTACCTAATAAAGTGGCCGGTGAGTGTATACACAAATTGAATATTACGTTAAAGAAAATGCAACAGGGCAGGGTGATGGTACTTACTTGGGTTGGGTTGAAGCAGGACTTCTGTCTGCCGGAAGATTTTTTCAGTCCAGTTTTTGGTGCAGTCTGCCCGCGCAATCAGGTTCTCCAGATGAGCATCCAACTCTGTCTTCTCTGCCTGGCCGAGCTTTTCCTCTGTGTACTGGAAACCACAGCAAACACTTCAGAATAACTGGAAGAGTCTTAATGCAGAATTACAATCACAAAAGAGAACAAAAATTGCTTTAACCATCTTCATAGTGGATCATCCAAGAATACAAAACAGTGATTTGTTCTCAGGGATTACCGCTAAATGTTGTTTACGAGAAGCGAAGGTTCCCAAGGTATTCCCAATAAAACAAATTCAGATCTACAGTATGTTTTCAGACTATATTTTTCACTTATGTACCATAATACAATTATTTTATACATTTCATAATAATGTGAAAAGGTTAAGACATTGGTGATGTTCAGATGGTAATATTTTTGAGGCAAAAATATCAAAACCCTCAAAAAAATGGAGTATGGATCCTAGATAAAAAAAAAGATCACATTTAAAAAAGGTCTTAATCAAATAAAAGATGCCTTTTGAAAATGTGGCTCTAATTGACACACAGCAAATCCATGTCAGCTAAAACAGCCATGATTGGCTAACCAGGGACATGCACCTGTCTTCTCAATGCTGACTGGCAAATGGGGTCGACCAGCACACCGAAGTATACAATATTCTACAAATCTTGAGAGTTTACTTTACTAGCAGATAAGATTTATGAATGACACTCCCACTCATGATGGATTCCCCACGGGTCAGCAGCTCATGCATGAACTGTATTAATGGTTATAACAAACATGGCTTCCTGTTTGCATAGTAGCCTATTGTACTAGAACAAAAGACATTTTTAATGCGACAAACCTTTTCAGATGCAAGGATGAAAGCGCATATCCTTATGAAACACAACACTGGTCACTGTGCAAATTCGTTGTCGTGTACACGCAAGCACGCACGCACACAGCAAATATTTCTTGACTAAAATTTTTGAAGATGGATATGTCAACTCTTGTTTACTACCCTATATTTTCCAAGGGTATATGACATTTAATGTAAACTTATGTGTGCTTCTAAAATTGGCTTGGCAGTATGTTTCAGCATTAAGTAAACCAATTGCATTATTTCTGCATACTCCATCGATGAAAAAAAAAGTGTGGCCAGGTGGCTGTACATGAGTCTGACCTTAGCAAGCAAGGTTTATGGAAGGTGAGATTTTCAGAACCTGTGTGAATTTCGGTTTAGCAGGCTGTCTTGAGCAATTTGCAAAGTCTACACCCTTCATAAAATAGAGAATGCAATATTTATCTGCAAGCGTGAATACATTTTAAGGCAATTGTTCCTCAAAACATTAAAGCATTAAACATTAACATTAAACAGTGTCAGCAGGCAAATTTCCACTTTTGCTTTAAGAGAATATATTGAGCAATTTTCGATTTCTAAATACATTTTGTACCATGCCCCTCCCCCACCACAGGGTTGTTTCAGCAGCACTTATTTCAGTGCAAATTTCTGGAGGCAGTCAGAACTCAGCACAACACCAGCACTGACTTCAAGATGATGGGCAGAGAAAGGCACAACCTGGTTAAAGGATATAGATTTATAGTAGAACACAAATATGCATTAATTCATGTAAATATAATTTCAAGAACGTGTTCAATGAGGAAACAACACTATAGCATGGTAGATGTTCTTCTACTAAGAAAAGTAGATATAATATAACGCCTTTAAAGTGAATGAATGGTTGTGGGCTACATTAAAGTAAATTCTGTCCAGCTGTATAATTAAATAATTACCGGTATTTTAGACCGGTATTTTTTTTTTAAGTTTAATAAAGGAAACATATATATTCATTAATTGATTTAACCTTGTTATTATTATATAAAATGAAAGAGAACGTTTAAGTCGATATTGAATGCATTTTATTTGCTATGTAATGAACTGTCCCTTTAAACTTTCACGGATCCTCTTCATCCTGTTTACTCTCTTATTTATAGAAAGCTAGCGTTACACAGTGGAAAAACTAACGGTGTTTGCTTCATCAAGCATTTTCATCAAGCATTTTAGTATGAAAGAGAATTAACGTTAGGAGCAGAAGTCCGTGAGGCAGAATTCAGCCGCTGACTGTCACATGAACAGCCATTAATAATGGATCCAGGCTTGCCTTGAGTCTATCGGCTTACAATGGCGAGGAAAATAGGGATCATCGCGACATGACCAATGACATCGGAAATATTCGCTTGAACGTCAAATGATAAACTAGCTTTACACGTTCCTGGATGTTTGGGTGGGCAGTTTAAAGGGGCACAGGGGTGGAGAGACTCGTTCATTCACTGACTTCTGTACACATCCCTCTTCCATCTACCCATCCACGCACGACACAGACGGCTGAGCCCGTCTGCCGTCAACTACAGAAAAAGAACTGGCTCAATTCATACCTGAACAGCCCTTGTGAAGAAGACTCCTGCATCCGACGCTAGTTTCTTGACATTGAAATCCATTGTGTCAGCGTTTTCACTCTTCGCGTTTCAGCAACATCAGCTTGTTGGTTGTCCCTGCAACGGGATCGATTGTGCGGGACGAGGCTGATGCGATAGTGCTGCCTGGACTCTGATGCGCTGAGCTCAACGCTGTCGACTACATCGGCAATCCTCTACCCAGCCTGGGGACCTAAACCATCTCCGTCTAAAGCTAAACCAAATGTGCTTCATTTAATTTCTAAACGAAATAAAGCAACCTGAGAGAAACGAAATGATTATAGAAATATTTATGTATATGCAGTATTGTGCAAAAGATGTGAATATTCAAAAACGGAAGTGATAATTATTTATTTTAATTAATGTATAAAATGTAGTGACTGAACAAAAGAGAAATCTAAATTAAATCAACATTTGAATAATTAATGTTTCTTGATCTAATCCCAAACGCACTAAGTGATCATAGCTCAAATGAAACTATGAATCACTTCCAGTACATGGTTCTTCCTTTTTCTTAAAGACTTACCCTGTGTATTTTGGGTCATTGTCCTGCTGCAGAATTAAATTGGCACTAATCACACACCTTCCTGGGTGGTATTATATGATGGATCCTGACCAAACATACCACTTGTAGACATGCAGCCCCAAACGTTCAAGGAACCTCCAATATTCCTCACTGTTGCTTACAGACCCAACTTCATTACTTAATTACACCACTGTCCAACCCATCTGCTTTCTAGGAAAAAAATTGTGTGTTCAGTCAACAAAGTCAAATTTACTCAAAACCATTGAAGTGATATTTTCTTGATTGTATAGCCATCTAAGGGAGAACACAGTGTGACACTACAGCTTTCAACAAAATGCACTTTTTTATTCTTTACATAAAACTGTAAATAACCCGTTTAAATTGTTCAAGATTGCTCCAAAATAAATGCTTGCATCTTTAACTGTTTGCTTATTTTGGCAAAAGAGACCAGTTAAAAAATACCTTAAACAGGCATGTCCAAAGTTGGTCTGTAAAGTCACAGCCCTGCAACCTTCATGACACAGCTGTTCATAGGAATTAAGGTCCTCTTGGCAAGTATAACACTACAATGCAAGTGGCCTTCTAGGAATTACTTTAAACATGAAATGCAGACGAGTTCCCTTTGTATTACACAACTTACAAAGCAGACATTTAACTCCATCTTGTATTGGTTTTCTACACAAAAAACACAACTTTTATGTGGTACAATTTTAAAGATGCATTTTTTCATCTTCCTAGCATCATTTGACCACATACATCTTCATTGGCAAGCTGTGCATGGTACTACACACAGTACTTGAGATCACTATTTTGATACGACAAAAAGGAGGAAGACTAGTATGACTGGTCGTTTCTCAATGAGATTGTTAATGGTTTAAGTGTTCTTAATTGCAAAGTTTACATGGTTACCACCAAAAATGAAAATGAAGTCCAATAAATTCACCTCGTCATAGATTACTTGGTATGTACACTTTGATCAATGTTTGATCATGGACTTAGAGTTAACATATCCACATATTGGGACAATGGAAGAGGAAAAGGGTTCAATAAAAGTAGAAAACCCTCAAAGTTCAATGAGCTGGTTCTTTAAAAATAGAGACACAGAAAAATGTGGGAAATGTGCATAGGTAAAGCCACACACAATTCTCTCAACTCGTATACATCCTTCTAAAAGTGAACCAGAATGTGAACCCAGTGAAATTAATTCACTTCTGATGGAAAAACATAGAATTTTAAGTGTTTTTGTTAGCACTACCGAAGACTGCTAACAGATATATAGATGTTTCTAGCATTAGACTTAATTTCTGTTCTGAGGATGAATTCTAGTGTGTTCCGAAATTTAACAAGAAGCACCTAGACCCTTTGAAGAAAGATAAAAACATTCACTCTCAACTTTTTCCACCGTCTTCACAGAGAAACCTACTTATGCATAGTCAGGTGAGTGTCCCGTTATCCTAGATATTATTTGGAGTGTTCCTGAACCCACTGGCAAAGCCGCTCACAGTAGGCTGGAGGACTGACTGTGGAGAATGTCTGCTGTGGGTGTCTGAGTCTTTTCCAAAGATGCTCAAGCCTCTTTTTGAAACCATAAACAGTGAAGATGTCGATGATCCCAATGAAGTAGCGTTGTTCTGGTCCATCAATGACATGAAGTGGGTTCTTGAAGTTTGGAAGGAGCCTGCGGTTCTGGGCTAGGAAAACTTGTAGGTTGGCTGATTCTGCCCCTGTTCTGGTAGGTTCCTCAGTTTTCTCTCCGTCAAGGCTTGTATTGTCAGTCACAACATTACCACTGAACTCGGTCATGTGACTCTGAGTTGCACAGTTTGATTCTGGGGTGAGGAGTGCGGCATCTTCGTCTGCCACCAGCCCGGGAACAGAGGCTGAAGTGCCATGTGTGGGGCTGGATACTGCATTCACAGACCTTTAGTAAAACAAGAGAACCGAACCAATGTTACCTTCTTCACGGTTTACGCCACTGTTATTTTCATTTGACATCCTTGTTGATCTCCTGCACATTCTCTGATCATTTCCACAACCTTCAATATAACATTTAACTACCTTGTGTATTAGTTTAGTAAACAAATGCACAGTTCCACAGACCCCTTTGTCATGTGACCTCTTCAGCAACTTCATCTTCAATGGCTTGAAGTCGATGTTCTAAGCGATTTTCCTTTAATTGTAGCTTCGAAAAATTAGATTAAAACTGTACACCTACAGCATGCAAAAGCTTAGGCACCCTTGTAAATGTTCATGGTTTTCATTTATAAATCATCAGTTTTCTAGATAAGAAAACTTCAGGTAAAAAATCATATTCGAGTCAAAGTGATATTTCAAAAGTGTTAATAAAGTTAGTATGATTTATGGAAACATGTACTAATGATTTAAACACAATTAGGTATGTGTAGCACTTATTATTAAAATTCAAAACTAGTTTGAATTGAAAGGAGGCCAATTGTAAATGTAAAATGTGTACATTGATTTATGATTGTTGATTCATGATTTATACATGATTGTTGATCATCATAGTGTAGGCTAAGGATCCAGAAAGCTGTCTCAGAGATTCAAGCTCTCAGTTTCAACTGTGAGGATCATTATGCGGAATTGGAAGACCAGAATCACAGTTCTAGTTAAGTCCCAAAGTGGCAGACCAAGAAAAATATTACAAAACTAGAAGTACAGGATGGTAAGAAAAGTCACAGTCAACCCACAGACCAGCTGCAAACACCTACAAAATCATCTTGCTGCAGATGGTATCACTGTGCATCGTTCAACTATCCGGAAATAGTTGAACGATGTCAAACATCAGTGTGTTTGTCCCTTTTTATGATACATGTAACTGACATTTCTTATCAAGACAACCAATGATTTACAGGGGTGCCTAAACTTTTGCATACCAAAGTAAATACAGATTCAAACTTTGTAGAAAACATTCATGAATTTCTTTTCAAAAATAAAAAGCATAAGATTAAACCTGTACTCACTTTTTGGTGCGCATGATGAGGGTAGCAAACGAGAGGCTATGGCTGAGCTCATCCTGGTGCAGGGGCTGATGGGCCAACAGAAGGCTGTAGTCCAGCACATTGAGCGTCTGAAGAAATGCTGTGTCGATCTCCACCTGACGTACCAGCCAAGGACGCTGGTGATCTGCCACAGAAACATCAAACATGGTTTGCTTCAGGACAGGACCAACTTGCTATACTCCAAGCTTGATAAATAGCTTTTATATCATCTTAAAGTGCAAAAAAATGTATTAATGAAGATAAACAGTACAGAGTATTTGCAGATTTCTCAGACAATTTATGACATCTTAAGGCCTTTTCAATACTAAATTATTCAAAATGTAATTGTGCTCCAACTGAGCTCTTGAAAAGATTTTAGTTGCTTTTTGTGAAAATTACCAGAGTAACAGGAAGCAATGTAGGAGAGAGATTGGGGTGGGTTGGAAAGAAAACAAAGACAAGGTCAAAACCATATGAAAAAAATGTGAAAACCAAAAACTCTCCAAAACCTTAAACACTTTTCCAAGCATCCATTGTATTTTTTGTGTAAGAACTTAGAAAAACACAAGCCATATCACAGATTTTGTACTTCCATTGGTAACTCTTTTTCACCACTAATGACACCAATTTGGGGTCTGTAAAAGGAAACTGAAAGACGATTGTGCATTTAGTCAATTTCTCATTTTAATTTTAATTACCTTGTCATAACTGTTGTAATATTCATTTAAAATAAAACTATCAAAGCTAATAATCTTTTTGAAACCTACAGCTTTATATTTGAAACCAAAATGAAACAGTAGGTTGGTGCATGATTCCTACTTAATTCAAAACAGCCGCTGTGATTTGTGTTGAGACGAATGTTGTAATGGACTGGAAGCATGTCCATTTGTATTTGTTACGAAGCAATATTTTTGAAAGTTGTGTGTAAAATTCATATAGCCATGAATGTGTTGTGAATGTAAGCACAAAATTAATAAATAATGTATAAGTGAAAGATTTGTTAGTCTAGACTTTATCTAAAATCACCATATGTATGTATTAATCTGCATTAATTATTATAACAGTGAGCTGTGGTCTTTACAACTTTTCACCAGCAATAAATGTTTTATCATTAGCACTGATATACATAAACCCCATAATTGATTTCCTTTTTCACCGACAAGTTACCGATCTTACCCAAATTAATGAACTGTCCTTCAAAATTCAGATCCTTCAAGACCACTATGACATGGCTGCCTTCAGGAGCTGGATCAGTCCAGCGGCTCACCTCACAGCCCTTTATATCGTACCTTCAACACCAAGATAGATGCATGAATGCCAAATATTGAGAGAGTTTTGTGAAGAACAGCGTGTTTGTGATGGATTGGATCGTTACGCTGCGTATTAGTGCATGAACAGAGTAAACGATGAAGCTATTAAATCACTAATGACTTCAAGGCTGTGAGTTACACTAAGTGAGGTACACTCTCAAATGATGGGGTATTAAATATTTAAGGGATTGGTAATGTACAGAACATCTTTTCTTCTCCGAAAAAGCTACCTCGCCATGATTCTGTCATCAGGGTAAAAGACGCTCTGCATCACAATGAAGTACTTCTGCACAAAGAAGTCAAGCTTTGAAACACACGATCCAAACAGTCAATTAGTAACAGAAAAGAAATGAAACGTACCATCCTCCGACGTGCGATCTTGATCCTGTGAACACCTGCGCATGAACACAGCGTCTTTATTCAGTCATCTCTATTTCACAAACACTAACACTTCATTTACCAGCTCACCGAGAAATTTGACGAGTAGAGAGTGTGGGTATTTCTCCAAATGCTCCATGTAGATTCTGAGGTTGGACAGGAGAAAGAGAACTTCTCTTTTGCTCTGAGTCTTTAGGAAGAAGCGCTTATCGTTGCTATTTAAAAGAAAGGAGAAAAGTGAGCAGATCTGGGGTGCTTCATGATAAAGAAAGCATTTCCCCCCTGAAGCATTTCCCCCCGCCATCCACTATACCATGGGCAAGGACAAGGTTTAAGAAGATTTAACAGAAAACGCTGCTTAATTTAGCTTAAACATGCTATGCGAGTCAACTAAAGCAAACCACTGAAAGCTCAAGACATACATAAGAGGGGGTTAGGGAGAGAGAAAGTCCAAAGGAGCAAGAGTCCTAAGCACTAAGAGGACAACTTAGCAACTTCTCTCAGCAACTTCATTTCAAGAGCTTGTAACTTCCTGGTTGTGATGTATTTCCTGTTCTCAGAAATGAACCAGAAAATGGATTATTTTATGGATTATGGACATGGATTATAGAGAATACTATTACAGTCCTCAGAACTTTGAGAACTGGTGGTACTCAACAAACTTTTTTTAGAAATGGTGCTGCAAAGTGGCACTCCTCAGAACCCAGACCAAACTAATCACTGTGGGACTGTTTTGAAGTAAACAGGTAGAGAAGTACTCTCAAACAGGATTGTGATCACTGGAACAAAAGTTATATTTTTAACGGACTCAGAGAACAAGATGATACCGGGACGCCTCTTTTACGACAAGTAAAGGACCTCTTATATCTCCCTGAATGAATAAAGTTGATCAATAAAGGTTTGACCAAAGACAGGAGATCTTCAGTGCTGCAGGATCACAAGCATCAGTGCTGACTCACGTGAGGAAGAAATCAGCCTTGCTCTTGGAATTGCTGATGAACTGGAGATAGCAGGCTTCAGAGGAGAGGGACTGCTGATATTCGTGCTCAGTCATGCCCAGAGAGCGCCTCAGACTGGCAAAAACCGGCCCCGCGTATGTCTCCATCTGGAAGTCCTGCTCAGCACAAATATCTTAGGCACTCTTCAATCACAATTTACAGTTGCAGAGTAAAAAACTCTAGGTTTACCTCGTGGATTTGAGTAACTTCGAGGCTGTAATCACTGTCACCGAGCTCATCCTAAACACATATAAATAAATGAATGATTGCTGAGTATCGTGTCGTTGATGCTTTATCCCGTACAGAACTTATTTAGCAATCTCTTCAAGGTGAAAAAACCCAAATGTGTAACGTTCGAGTGTATGAGAAAGATAACTAATAGAGCTTTGACCCCCGGACAACAGAAGCACATTGTTAAGTGGATCTGCAGCATAAGCAGATTGATTCAATAGAATCAGCGCTCTGTGACATCACCGCTGTTTGTGTGTCTATGTGTTTGTGTGCAACCACATGATCATGAGTGGAAGCACAGAAAAATAGGTTCAAAACACAGCGATGAGCTCTGTAGAACTTCAGTGTTTATATTTTTAAATATGTTAACACTCATCTCTTTTTATTATAAATCACGAAGCGTTTTGTCCACGGGACTTTTATTTTGTATGTTGTCTTGAATATGTTTTATTTTGGCTAAAAACGTTCAGACTGTGTGTGTTTTTCTTGTTAAACCCGTTGTTTCGGAGTGTGTTACTGGAAATCTTAGATTTTCTCCCAAACTGACGGCTCCCTATGAATATGAAGACCCCAATCAAGACTCTACTAGAGAGCCCATCTGTACCACAAACAGTCTCCATGGAAAGATCAGACCAAACAAACCTTCATGCTAATTACTGGTGAGTGCAAGATGCCCGTCTCCTTGGTACTCTTTGATCGCACCAAAGCTTTTGTCTCTCATGGCTTTTCATGCCATTCACCACTGCAAACACAAAGTGAGTGGAACTCTTTATTTCTCTTCTGGCTGTGAAATGTTGGTTTTATTCGAAAAGTTTCAATTATACAATTCTGTTTTGACCAGTTTCAAATAACTTCTGTTGGTTTTCATCCCACAAATTTATACCAATAGATCTGTTCCTGGGTAATCAGGTGGCTGAAGATCTACCCTTGTCCACTTCATTACCTGAAGCAGCTGAAAAGGGCACATCTGAACCCCTTTCCACCTTCTATAGGGGGACCAAAGAGAGTGTACTGAAAAGTAACATTTCTCTATGGGTTTGGTAGTGCAAACTAAACAGAAAAATATTCCAGTCATAATGAAAAGAACTGAAACAGAAACATCCGTGTAGAAGGCTTAAAACTGGGTAAAGAACAGTCAAAACATGGTATCGAGGTGAGGTTGAGAAAGACAGTGTCCTGACAAGATTGAGCACAGCAACAAGACACAAGGTAGCTATACTGCATCAACAAAGCCTCTCACAGACAAAGATTTCAAATCAGCATGGGGCTTCGACGTGTGCTGTTCGACTTCTTTTGAAGGAGCACAAAGAAATGGACAACTTTAAGGATACACCCATCTACTTTCTGGAGAAGGCTGGAAAATAAACTAAAGCCATGCCCCAACATCAAGGTCAAGCGACTCAAGTATGCCCATAAACATAAAAAAAGAGGTTGCAGAAAAATGTTAATGGGAGCCCTAGACTGATTAGTAAAAATGTGGCTGTAGCAGACTGTGATAAACTGGCGACCTGTCCAGGGTGTACCCCAGCCTCTCGCCCAAAGTGAGAGCAGCAGGGGAGCAGTAGAATAATGAGTGCAAAATGTATTTTGCAGCAGGACAATGACCCCAAAACAACCGCCTACATCCACAGAGGATCTGGGATTAGTTCTCCATGATGTTTGGAATAATGTGCAGTCAAAAACTGTCTGCAAGTGGGCCTTGAAGAAGGGATGCTGTTTTGGTGGTGATTGATTAAGATTCTATTTAATTAGTTGTGTTTATTCTTAACAGCATTTGTCCACACTTTATATATTTTAATCTCTATTGTTTCTGAAAGTGGTGTGACAATTTTTTTTCTGTATTTGAATCTGTGATGATATGATGAAAAGTCAATAAATAGAATTCATTAATTTGATCGTTTATTTGAACTAAAAACTAAAGTTAAAACTGTAAGCAACAAAAAAAACAACAAAAAATAATATTATATAACGAAAGACACACAAAATCTGCATTTAGCACTTTGAATGGACAAAGGTCAAAACAATAACAGTAAAGCCTTACATTTATACAACAGTTTATAGACTTTCATCTAGCACACTCATGTGTAGCCCACCCTGCACAATGAAACTAATTCCATTCTGTGCCAGATCACATAGAACGTATGGGCCTGCTGCAGAGGGATGTGTGTAACCATTTAAACGTGCAGAAATCAAAATATATTTAATTCAATGCAATTTCTGCTAAGAAATGTCAGTGCTTTCACTGGCAAAGAGGACAGGAGTGGGACAGTAGAGGACTGGCCGTGGTGAGGGCTGCTGTGTATTATACTCACAGGCACTGGGTTATCGATGGTGTTCTGCACCGCAGCTTTCAGACCCTCCTTTATCACACAGGTGAGAGAATACAACTCATGCTGCTGGTCGATCTCAAACAGCCCCAGGAGCTTCCACTGCTGCCTCAGACCACCCCAGCGCCTCCTCCTCTTCACCGTCTGCGTCCGCCGGGTCACGCCAGGACCCCCAGACATCTCTATCTGCTGAAACCCAGTGGGTAAAGCTAACAATACCTCCAAAGTCACTCCTCTCTTCACCTCCATTCACTAGATCCACATTTAACGGGAAAAATCTTACAAACCTAATCTGAGAAACTGGAATACTTTCAACTTCTTGTGGTTAACTGTCCTTGTGTGATAATTAAGTTTCATTATTTCTAACTTGAAACTTGGTGATCGTGTTTACTTACAAGGAATCAGAATATCTGGTTAAGGGTTATTTCAGGTTGCCATTGCATCAGAAGCCATTGCTTAATTTCTTCGGTCTTGAAAATGTCTTTATAAACACAGACATTCTCTTGCACATCTTAAACCCTTTAACTCAGAGGCAAGTGATATATTTTACTGAAATATATAATGTAATAAGAATTGGTCCTTATGTAAGTGCAGATTTGTGTCCAAGGCAACAAACCAGTTTCCGTGTCTCATGGGTTTAGGTTGTGGTTGCACATGGGAAATAATGATTTCTGAAATCCTAAATTTCATCATTGGAAGTTACGGATCTCAGCAGAAACACACAACAACAGCAGAAAAAAAAAACGTTTCTATAAAAGAACGTTCCTTTTTTTTCCTTTTTACATAGACACATTCTACATACCACCATTTTTTTCAATTCATTCTCCAGATCTGGTGACAGCCCTTACAGCATTAGCTTAGCATAGATCACTAAAGTGTATTAGACCAGTAGCATAAATAAATGAATAAATAATAATAAATTAATAAAGCGTTGAAAAATGTAAATATTTAAATTAAATGTAACATGAAACCTAGAGGATTTTCTAAGAGTATAGTACAGCCTACAAAACATTTCATTTAATGCTGGAATTTCAACTTAATGTAAAATTAAAGAGTTTTAAATAGGAAATATGCCATTAATGTGGGGTGTAAGTCTAAGTGTAGTCTAAGATGCTAATGGTCTAATTGGGTTTAATAAACTATGCTAAAAGTGCTATCCCCGAATTAACTTATCTGGGAGTATAGAGGATGAGGGTAAAAATGGGATGTTTCTTTAAGACACACCACTTTACTGTTCGCATGGTTAGAATTCATGCTTGTAAATCACTGCTAACAGGTTTCGCTCATAGTTTGTGGTTCCAACTGTAATCTGCCTGAACGGGTTTTCCCTACTCTGCACACAGAAGATCTCTTGTTTTATTAATGCCCATCAGCTGCCACGCTTAAAACAAATCACAACTTTTCACTTCAGTTTGCATTCTAACCTTATTTACCCTTATTTCCAACTATAAATAACGTTATAGTGAATTAGGCAAGTGTCAAGAGTTTTATACATTCTAAGTTCGTCTATCACAGAAAGCAAGACTTTTACGGAGATTTACCTATTTATTGAAAATCAATAATAATATTCAAAATTCTCGAGAAGAAACTGCGAGGACTTTTATCAGATAAAGAGATGTGCACTGCACTCACCTCTCTGCGGTTCATCGTGGCGATGCTTCCGCACGCGCTGTGTATGAAGAGATCAGCGCATTCCTCCTGCCCTTGTTTGAGAGAGAGAGAGAGAGAGAGAGAGAGAGAGAGAGAGAGAGAGAGAGAGAGAGAGAGAGAATGACACAAGGGACAGTCAATGATACTGACGACGCATGCGCACTCACAGTTTGGTTACGTTGTATTAGTTATTCCTCATTTATAATATCTAGTGCGGTCAGATTCCGTGGACTGAGGTTTTCTTTAAAAAAAAAGGGGGTTCCACATTTAGGCTACCACAAAAAGAGGCGACCACATTTGAATAAGGTCGACAATTTTCAACAACTGACCGTTAATTGTGAGGTTACTTGTGAGCACTTGTCAGTTGGTCAAAAAAGGGCGCCACCCCTCATCTCTTTGACCTAAACGTTTTTTTTGTTTGTTTGTTTTTTTGGTAGAAATCGATTAAAATACTTTAAATTATATGTTTATTATATATGTACGTAAAATCTATTTAGGTGAGAAAAAGTTAGTGGTTAGTAAGTAGGACCTTTACTTTCATTTGCATTGAATATAGTTGTGTAAATGGTGGTGTTTACACGCTGTAATTAGCTAAGCTGCAGTAACAGCTTTTCAATACAAAGCAAACCAGCCTCGTTGACGCACTGTGTGCAATCAGCAAGGAACCAATAAACCACTATAGAAAGAATATTTGGCACAGACAAAGAATTCAATGACTGGTAGTTCTACATACATTTGGTATGTTTATGTCAAGAACAATAAAATTATGAAAAAAATGCCATTAATGAGTGAAGTATTTGACATTCACAGAGATCACATGTATTTTACTGGTGGCTAGGTTTGCACTGTTCCGAAGGTTTCAAGCATGGCATTGATTGGGGGAAATTCTGCAGACTGACTCGATCCATATATGATCTTAACATGTTCCTTTTTCAGCCACATTGTTTGCCTGGTCAGATGTTCTTGGTCAATGTCACACTGGAATACCCATCAACCCATCTTAAAACTATGGTAGACAAAAGAAGGTTCTCACCCAAAATTTTACATTTCCATGCCCCATCCATTATCCATTTGGTTAGATGCAGTTATACTGGAGCTAGTCATATAATTAGACAATCATGAAAAAGTTCAGTAATATCATGAAAAGATTGATTTTAGCTATTCCAATCATCAAAAAGCGAAACATGTGCATACATTAATTAAACAAACGGATCAATTTCAAGTGTTTATTTCTTTTCATTTTGACGACTACAACTGAGTCAATAAAGTCCTCCTGAAATGTACGTAACCAGCCAATGACATGGACTCGGTTGTACCAACTGTATTGGTATGTTTAAATGATTCCAAAAGATTTGTTGTAAGTGGGCGGTGAGGAAAGCAAACAATAACTTGAACATTGAAGAATAAAACATACAAAATAAAGGAGATTACTTCTGATCATTTTAATCTTTGACGGTGTACAGAATCCTTTTTACATCTGCTAAAAGCAAATACTTCAGCATTTAAATATTTCTATTTACAAAAAAGGTTGAAATTCATGAAAGAATAAAGTAAAAACAAACCCCCTTTCAATGACTATTGGAGTATAAACTACATTCCAATCTTCTTTCTATGATCCATTTATCCATCTTCTTTATTGTTTAGAAGGTGGAGATGATTCACCAAAGTCAAGGTGCTGATTTGAACAAAGAAATGAGTGAATCCAGGAAAGGTGTCGTGTTCATTCTTGATTTTTCATTCAGTGAATATCGAACATCTCAATCAATTTTCTTTGGCTTCCGATTCTTCCAAGTAACAATCCCTATGAAGGTCCCTGAAAAAGTGAAGATATCTTTGGTTACGACAGTCAGTATGGAGTATTGAACCACGTTCATCCTTAACAATATTTAGAAGTAATTCTAAAATATGTATGTTTTTTTATAAAACTGCAGCAAATAAAATTACAAGCAAGCTTTGATTTATATTTTACTTTAATCTTATCATTTAAAGAAAACTCCTTTTAGCATTCTGTTCAATAAAAAACTGGGTGAAAAAAAAAGACTGTTGTGTCGATTACTCTTTCTTTCCTCTTCTTCACTAAAGCACAGTTGGTCCATATTTTTACCAAGTCATCTTGCCATCTCCTCAACACGTTGTATTTTTTAATAACTGATTTCTTACCAACACAGAGCAAGAGAATTAATGCAGCAACCCCTGGCAGAATGACTGAGTATTCTCGTGGAAGGAAATAGCCGTGGATCACATGGTCACTGTCTACAAAGGGCTGGGAAAAAAAGAGAATTTTGCACAATTATTTAAAAAAAAAAACTTTTTACCAAATAATTGAGTTCCGAGGTGAAAGGTCATTTTAGTTATCTCTAATTTGATTACTATAAATACTTACCAGGACAATTACCCAAATTGTGTAATAAGCGAAGAGCAAGAGACTACAGCCAACAAGTCCAAAGCCAACTGCTTGATCTGCTCCGGTTGCCTGATGATAAATTATTTTGACAGAAGTTTAGAACATACTTGAAAACAAATTGTAAATGTAGAATTATACACAAATCACACCTTAATTTAACAAATATATATTTTGAATTTGGAAGTGTTTTATTGTAAAATATTTTAATACAGTGTCTATGCCTCTGACCAAATGTGTACACGATTCTAAGACCTGGTTTGAACACAAAACAACATCATTATTTTAGAGGTCTAGTAAACGTTACATGTCAATTCGAAGTGAAACTTGCGAGTAACTATTCAATAGCATAAAACCAAAACCGCTAGCATACAAGATTCTGCTAAAAAAAACATAAAAGTGTAGAATAGAATTACTAACATGGTTAAACGTAAACGCCGTATGAAATTAATCTTACCATTATAAAAGCACCACGTCCGTATCCACAAAATCCTTGAGTTGAAAACGCACTTCCTGTTAGCAGCGGAAGTGAACTATTTGTAGTTCAAAACAACCAACATAGGATTCAGATTATTTTGTGGGGTAACACAAGATGGCGCTGAAAGAAAAGAAAACGACTTGAGTCCTCCGATAAAGCCGGAAAACCGCAAATACTTTTTGTTTTAACAAAGGGAGAGGATGAGGTTTTGTGCTGTTAAACTATTCGTGACGAGGTTTTAGAAGCTCTAAAAGACTTGATTTGATTTACAGAAAACTGGGTAGCACTGCAGAAGAGCTTGTCTATGTCCTCTGCTTTCCCCCACAAGACCAAAAACATGCCTCAGGTTAATTTTCCTTTGATTTGCTGATGACCTCTCCAGGGTGTATTCCTACTTTCACTTGAAGTATGTTGAAGATAGGCACCCAATTTAGCGAACGAATGAATCAAATGCAACACTAAAAGCCTATGCCAGGGTTTGTGTGCACATAGTGGCGCTTGATCAGTGGTGTTAAGAGAACTGAAATTTCTTACTCAAGTGCCAAAAAGGTACAGAAAATGTGAGAGAACAGAAGATAGAAATACAGGAGAAAGAGATAGAAAACAAAGAAAGAGAGTGACAGAAAGACAAATAGAGAGCATAGAGAAAGGAAGAGAGGAAAATATGGTGAAAGAGAGAGAGAGAAAAAGAGGAGCAAGAGTGAAATAGAGACAACGAGAGAGAGTGATATAGAGAGCACATAACAGTAGAAAGGCAGAAAATAGAGAGCACGGTACAGAATAACTGTTAGAAAATTAAACAATCCACTCTTTTCCAGGCAATTGAAACAATCAAAGAAAAAAAATCTGGTCTTACAAAATAGTTTTTATTTCAACTGATTATATTGATGTGATGGTATTGGATTGGTTACATTTACTTTGTTTGGATTGGTTACATTCGATAGATCGAACTTTAAGGGAGGCGGCGATTCTTTTTTACACAATTTGATTGGACAGGATAGGTGCCATAAATAAAAAAAAACAATAATGAAGTAGTTAAGGCAAGTTGAAGAAAAGTAGTGCAGTAAAAGTACAGATACAGAACTAGAAATGTACTCTAGTAAAAGTATACATTCATAAATATATTCATTAAATTACAATTTCTGAGAAAAACTACTCAATTACAGTAAGTTGAGTGTTTATAATGAGTTACTTTACACCACTGCTCCTACCTTCAGTCCACTTCATGCAAAGCTTCCCCAATTTCTTAAAATTAGTTGTGGCTACAGCACTTGGAGGACAACTTTAGCAGTACCCTGTTGCTTACCCTTCGTGTGAAAGGCCACAATGACACTTCCCCATGATTGGGTAACCCATTGGCAAAGACAAATTCAAGGCAACATTCGCAGGTTAATAATTAACATATATAAACGCTTTGGAGACAATAGTCTTTAAATATTTCACTCTATGTGTGATGAAGATAAACAGGGGTTCACTTTCTTAAACGAGACATTACACATTAAATTCAAATATTTGGATGTAGAAGTTGATGGGGGAAAATAATGCTTTATAGAAATCAGCAGTTTCTCTATATTGAAATGAAGCACTCAAAGATGATGTCTTGTGATTCCCAACAATATATCTTTATTTTTCCAAATTATTACAAGCAGACAACCTCAACAGACAGTTACATTAGAGAAATATTCACATTTTAGTGTAGAAATACAGTTCTTGTCCATTATTCGAAACGATCCTCTCCATGCAGAAACCAAAGACCAAGAACACGTAGTTTACAATAAAAACATTTGTCACAATCAGAAAAATAAATTCATTTTCAGAATATTTTAGTGGTCATTTCATTTTAATCTCCAGAGTATAAATATATTTTGTGTGTCGCTGCTAAACATGTGGATATCATCAGGCAAAAGCTTTCCGTAAGTGCAAACCTTGCTCACCTCATGACAAAAGAGAGATGATCCATTCTGGAGCATGTGCGAACGACAATGTTGAGTCCTCAATGTCTAAGTGCCTAAATCCTTGATATCGATCCATTCATTTATTGTTTTTTTCCCACTTTTGAATCACACAATAGATCCGGTCAGAAAGAGTCCTGGTCTGTTTTAACTGAACAGTAGCACAGCTCCAAAGTACACAAACTCAGAATGAATCTTCTCCAGCGTCAGTTACCATCAAATACCCTTTAATCAAGTATAGATTTGGCTAAAAAGATCACAAATTAGTCATGAACCAAGACATACACAATTGAAGAAATAAAAAAAGAACAAGAACAACAGATGGATGTTATTTCAAGTCAGCACATGTGTTGGACAGTATAGAATTATTGGATAATAACGTCCACGTAAAAGAGGATTCCTCTAGACCAGCCCGCTGGTCCGAAAACACTAGAATGGAATTACTGCCCTCACTTTACAATAATTCATCTAGAGTTAGAGGAAACAAAGGTACCAAGAGTAAACAGCTTAACACATTTATCAGTGTCTCCCTTTATTTAAACAAATACTTTATAACAACCGTTAATCCCTTTTAAGTTTAGTGTTAGTTTAATAAGCAGGAGTACGAAATGCATAGATCAGTCGTGTGTTATTTTTAGTTGAGAAGTACAATAAGAATGTGATTAATGTGCATTCGTACTGATAATGTAACCCATGCAAGCTCTTTATAGTATACACGTAAATGATTCTGTCAGTCGGTCGACAGAGAGAACTTCTGTTAGCCTTAAACGCCAGGGCCACATTGCACTTTTCTTAGAACTAACGCAAAATAAAATGTGCCTGCAATGAGCCTGAAAAAACTCCTCTAGCTTTACCATCATTCGTCCCAGTCACAAAGGGCTATTTTTAATAGACTTCTTTCAAATATGATGTCAGATCCTGTTCCAGCAGGTTTATCTGTAGCGAATTTTGATGTGTGAAAATGCATCAGTGATGCTACTTGAGAGATTGGAGAAGTCAAAGATTGTGCTTTTCGATAACTCAATATAAATCAAAGTTACATTTTTAGAACTTCAGTATTGCTATTAAACTTGCATCGATAGCACATCTCTTATAAGTACTTATAGTTGAGTACTTGCCAATACACTTATACTTTTATCACACCTTAATTACTTTGAAAACATTTTAAGGCAATACTGAAAACTGATGAGTACGTTTGAAACATCTGCGTCAGATGAGTTACGCAACAGAAACATTTCTTTTGGTGTTTGAGTTTATTTCTTACGGTGAGTCATTTTGTTCACTGAATTATGTAGTTTAAGAGACAAGTGGGCAAAAACATGGACATAATTATCTCATAAATATGAAAATTAAAATTATCTTATCCTAAAACTGGAAGTATTTAAAGTATCAACCGTAACGGCAGCTTGGTGAGCAAGAAATGCAAATGACTTTGCGACCAATATCGAATCCCTAATGAACCCCTTTCAACGTTTTCACATATTTAGGATTCCCAAAAATGTATTAGAAGCATTCTAAGAGCAGAGTTTGAAGTTGCATTCGAACAGAGATTCTTGTGAACTTCTTAAAGTATGTCATTTTTCAAGATAATTCTGACTTACTATATTGTTTAAATGTCAAAACTCAATGGAAAAAAGGGTGTGGCAGCAATGAGTCACTGTAGTTTCTCAAATATGTTTTTAATGAAAGCATTATCAGCTGCCAATTTGTTTAGTTTCTCAACAATGTTGGAAACTGAGCTAAAGAGGCGGACACTGAGCTGGTGCATGGAGCTGAGCGGCATCTCTAAGTAGAGTAGCATGCAATACCATTCAGCTGCAATACCAGAGCTCAACAATTAGGCACTGCACAGTTAAGCCATTATATGGTTAGTGTTGGGGGTTTGAAATAAGTGTTTGCCATTCAAACACTAGAGGGCACTGTTTGGCATCGCAACTGGATGCTACTCATAGCATGAGCCTGGTGTTGCTCAAGAGTTTACACCCACATTGTTGAGGATTTATAGTTGTATAGTTGCGAATAGTTGTCCTGCATGCGAAACAATTTTGTGTTGCGCACACCATTCCAGCCATCACAAATGTGAAGTGGGTGTGCTGGCATCGCTTTTCCAAATACTGGAACATGGACAGATAATGATACTGGTATCTTTGCATCCCTTATTCCAATGAAGTCGAACTTCCCTCTATGTTGTTGTTAATAATAAAACAATGGTGTCTTGCAGGACACTCGCATATGCTGCGAGATTTCATGTCAAACTGGCAGTTTGTCGGCAGCATAAGATAGTGAAAGAGATAAATGGACTTTTCCTTCACTCTTTCTTTGGCTTGTGTTGTTTGCTAGAGCACGCCAGGTGCCCAGAAACACACACAGGCTGTTGCCAAGGGCTGATGTGTGACTATGAGTCATTGTCTCTGATGTAGCTCTGCAAACAATGCTATTATTCAGAACAGTCGTGAATTCTCCAAAACACTAGCTCAAACATTAGAACATTTCCCTCTTAGCTTTTACTGGGGCTCTAGCGCGGAAAACAGCACAAGCAAACAACATGTGAAGCAAATTCATAATTCAGAATAACGTTTGGGAGCAGCTCTTAACGAGAGTCATGCTGGTAAAGCAGAAGGTGTGAGTGACACACGAGTGAACGCAAAGCTTTTGATTGAGAGCTAACACAAGGAAGTTCTCGTGTTTAGCTCCTCACTGAATCAACACATCAAGATCAGGCACTTCAACTCATTCATCCTCCACACGCCCTTGAGATAATGAGTAGTGTTTTTCGTTTTGGAAACTATTCAACCAGTTTCCAGATCTGGTGAAATCACCTTTAGTGTAGCTTAGCACTGATCATTGAATTGAATTAGACCAGTAGCATTTCAGTATAAAAAATACCTTACATTTCCTATTTAACAGCGAGTAAGACCAGTGGAAAATAAGACCTAATCCCCATCGTAATGTTTTCCTTTCCCATTAGTATTATATTAGTAACATGGAAACTTTAACTATGGATAATTTTTACTACAGCGATACTGGTCTAATTGGATTCAATGATCTATGCTAAGCTATCCCAGCAAATATCCACTGAGACAACAGCAACCTGCTTCAGAACAAACATCTTACAAAAATATTTGCTGGGATGCTAAAGAATATATGAATACTTTCGAAAAGCATAAAATACAACTTATTATCTCAGGGAAGTGGAGTGTTTCTTTAAAAAGAGGAATTACATTTTACATTTATTCATTAGCTGGCCTCCTGTGCACGGAGTAGTCTTTTCTTAAAATTGGTACACCGTAATCACTAGTACTGTACTCAAACCTGTACCTGTACCTTTCTCATGACCGAAGAACAGGGATGGGTACCAGCTTCATGGAATGAGACAAGAATTGGGCCCACTTTACCTAATAACTGGGAATTATTTAGGCTAGGTTCAGACTGCAAATGTGACCAACATACAAATTTTCTTGCTCATTTTTGACCTGCATAGAATTTGTTCATGACAGTCTGAACAGCTCAATTCCAAATTTTTTCTCAAATTGTAAGATCGGATACGTATCCGAATTTTTCAAAAGCGAGCCAAGTCGGATGTATCAGATTTTTTCATAATCAATCCCCATTGAGACACTTTCTCACAGTCAAAAGTTGCTTGAAAACAATGGAAGTTTGTCAGAGGCCAATTTTCAGAAGTCGAATAAAGATTGTGATAAAATAACGGAGCAATTTATTTATGCCATTTTTCTAAAATATTCTGTTTGTTAATAATAACGTTGTCTCGAGTCACACAATATCTTCAACAAAGCCACAAAACCAATAGCAGAGCGTTCACAGCAATATTTAAATCCACTATATATATATATATAATGTCATCAAAAATGTGGAATTGAGCAATAAGACCAGCAGTGTGGTCCAGTATAGTGGACGATGCAGTTGCACAGGGCGACATGGGAACCTTTTGTGATTTCCCAGCATGCCCCCTCTCTACTCTCTTCTCTTTCTGTCACATTACTTACTTTCCTGTCTGTTCAAAAATAAGGGCAAAAGGCAAAAAAGAAAACATGCAGTGTGAACGTAGCCATAGACTCCCATGTAAAAATGTACAACTACAGCAGAAAAAACATGTCCTAACTGCAGTTGTGTTTCATATTGCTCTTCATGACAACTTTGATTTGTCTCATTTGTTTATGAGACTTGTGACTAATGGTGAGGTAACTTGTAACAGCCATAGACTACATGGATGCACCTTAATACACCAGTTTTTTGTCTATGGTATGAACAAAAATTCAAAAACAATAAAAAAATGATAGGATGCTTTGCATGACATTTGACCCTTTGTACTTAAAAGTCAGGATTTGATTTTATTTAGGCACTAGCTTACCTGAATCTCATTGGCACTGTTCCACCGTCAGAATACTGACAGAATGTAACACATGGGCCGATTAGTTGTGTGCAAAGAAAGCCATCAGAGCCAAAGCTCGTAGTCGCAAATATTTCTAAAACTGAAACCAGCAGCAAAATGAGAGTTACTATTTAGAATTAGAAAATAAAAGAGGGGAAGAGTACAAAAATGTTATGGTTATTCACCAGCCCAGCTGGAATAACTGGTAACAAATCCATGCCCCCACCCCCCACCCCCACCTCTGCATTTAGACAGTGGACAGGCTCATAGAGTAGAAGGGATCACCAGACACTAGTATGGCCAGCCATACATTATTTACGGTACTTTTATAAAAGTTCACTAGCTAATCTCAGTCGTTTGTGTACAATGGGGGGTTGAGGAAAACAGTGAAAACATGACACTGTCTTACTTTAAATAAAATCTGTAAAGCTTTTCCATTCTAAATCCTTTGGGCTGCTCTCCTTTTTCACAGTGTTAGACTGAAGCTCCCAATGTGCCTCGCTTAAGGCTTTTCAAGTAGTCTCAGAATCTGCTGTACAACATTTGTCATCGACTTATGCTCCAACAATCATGCTCAGTAAGTTTGAAGCATGAGCAAACTCTAATAAGCAAATAAATGTCATATCTGTGTAAGAGAGGCAAGCTTTGGAGTAAAGCGGACCACTTTGACATTCAACGCTGGTCTTGCACACAGGCAGTGGCTTTTCTAGAGTGACCGCCAGTGACTCAGATCTAATGGCTCTCAATCACCACCGGCTCGAAAACACCCGCAGACACCCTGAGAAAGTGTAAAAGAACATAAGATGAAAAAGAACACAAATAAACAGCTGAAAATTAGGTAAAATTTTTCCTTTGTTTTTCATACCTGTTAACAAGCTGGATGCCACTCAATGCTGTGGTCCCGTCCCGACTGATAAACAGAGTTAAATTGCTGTCTGTGGAAATGAGATCGATATGATTATATTTCTGCATTTTTGTAAATAAATGGGTTAAAACAATCAAATTAGCTTTGAGGCAAAATGTTCTTGTAAAAGGCGGATATTGTAGAATAGTTTAGTAAATTACTAAACAGAACACATAAAGCATCCATTCTTCTAGAAAAATGAAGAATCTTTCACACAGATTACACAAACGCACTAAATTCTGTTCAAATCAGTGGCCTGTTGATTCATGCTTAGAATTACCGCAGAAGCCCAGAGATTGGAGAGGAATCGTAGATCATTTAGAGTCAGAATTTCTGACATGGATGATTCACAGAGGACTTTGATAATGGTTACACAAGGTTCTGAGATTATACTCATTTCATGAGAATAGGGGTTAAGGTGTTTTCGTACCTATATTTGATTTATATGATCTAGAGCAAGTGCCACAACTGCTACATTTTACCATTTCTTTGTCAAATTGGGTCCTTTTCACACTACATGGATTGCTCTGGTCTTAACTAGTTGAGAATAACTAGACCTGAACAACACAACGTCGATTAGCATGGAGAATGGATGCTGAGGAAGTAAAACTAGCTGTTATTTTTTTTTATGAATACCTTAAGACAAACTATCTATTGCAAAGATGAGACTTGAAAGCAACGATTTAAAAAGCCATATGCTTTCCTTGGGATGGTTACAATACAAATATAAATTGAGTTTAAGTAACAAAAACAATATAATGGTTTGTAGCAAGCTTGCATGCTCCTATAATGCTAAAGCGCCAACATAGAAGTGACTGCTGTTGATTCAGTTCAACGTGGGCAGTTTTTTTGCAAAGTTTGTTTGAGTTTGGATCATTTTCTCACCAGAAACTGAACGTTTTGAGTCTGCTTCAAATACGATTGCTGCCCACGTGAACTTTACCAAAATGAACTCTAGTGCCACTGAACGAGGCAGGGATGAATGCACATGGAACTCTCAGTTAGAAAGTTTGTCTTTCTTTGTGATGTATGCACTAAATTCCCCTTAATGTCAACTTGAATGTTGTGCTGCGTACCAGCAAGATTATGTGGCCCCAGGGGTTAAGCAGGTAAGTCTGTTTTCTTCAAAATGGTTGTTTCTAGTGGAGGCCAGAATACTTCTCAACCCACCTTCATTGTTGCTGAAATCTGCAAAGTTCTGACTCTGGACTATCTTCTCCACAATATCGTCTGCATCCATGCGAGTGTCGTCAACCCAAGTGGGATGACTCTCCACTGAGTCCTTCTTTCTCCTGTGTGCAAACAAATATATTCAGCAAATAGTGTTAGTTACATTTAATAGTATAATTCAGATGATGTAAATAGATTAACACACCAGAGAAGAAAAAAAGTTGGTTAGATGTCAAAGACAATATTGTACAAAAAACTTTGATTGAGTTTAGATCCAATCTGAATGATTTCTATGCATCAGATAATCTGACAGGAGTCTTGTGAGTGTCTGTTCACCTGGAGAGTCTATTTGGGGGCAGAGCAGGGCGGGGAGGTCGAGGGGGCCGCTCTCTCTCTGGCTCTGTCGGGCTCTCGACAGCTGTGGCGGTTCCTCCAGATGTGTTGCTGCTGCTGGTGGAGGTGCTGCGGCGGTGCTGGGACAGATCGCTCAAGCTGGATGAGTGAGAGTGCTCTGCGCTGCAGCCTGCAGGAGGGCACAACAACTACTTGAGGAGGAGCTCATAGGGATGTGAAAAATAATTTGAAAATTAGTTTGAGATTGACAAACAAATAAAAAAAGAACGAGAAAGAGTAGAAGGGAATCTGTGCATTTCATTTGATTTTCAATGAAACATTTCAAGTCAGCAAAAAAACAATTGAAATTTGGTCAATTTTTTTTTCATTATTCGATTCTGAACTCGGAAAAAAAATTATTAACTTTCATTGCTTTATTATTTTTTAAGTGGTTCAGTAAGTTTATTGATATTTATTGCTGTTAGAAGCGTGAGAGAAAAACTGAAGCAATAAAGCTTGAACAAAACCCTAGCTGGCCCTACTCATACCGGTACTTCTGGGAAATAACAGCCACGCATTTTGGGGAGTTGACTGTAAAAGTGTACATAAACTTTGAAAAGAATGACACCTGGAATTGTCTTCCAAGTTTTTCAATGATTAGATCACCGTCTCTTATAGTTTTATCTATAGTTACAGAAGGCTGTGTGAAGAAGCCCTTCAGAGAAAGTCTCCAGATCAAGTAAACAATGCAAAATCAAGTTCACAGAATATTTTTTTTTCTCATTTTTTGCTTTGGTATGATATTTAAATTGAAAATTAAATTAAGGGTGGTATGAATATAAATAGAAATGACCTAAATTACCTCAGGTACATCTATGAATTTGTAATTTATCAAAATACAATCAAGTAGTTTGGAAAAAATGCAAAACCGTGTTACATTTCTCTCATTTGTGATTTGACCTTTCCGCTTCTAAATCATTGTAGATAATAAATCAAGGTTAAGCTTTACGATTAGCAAAGCAGTGATTGTTAATTGATTATTACAAGAAATACTTAATCAGCTATGATCTGTACCTGATCTTCTTTTGAGCGTGCCCTGAGTCCCACCTGAGATTTTGCTCTGTTGGCTGGCAAAGCTGGAGTTTCGAGAGTGCCCCGTGAGGAACACTTCATCTGGACTGGACAGGTTCTCCTCCAACCCCTCCTGAAGGCCTCCTGTGAGCAAAGAAAGTTTGGGGTCAGTAGAAATTTGTCAAATTGCTCCTCTACTTGGTCTAAATTCTGTCTGCTGGTCTTACCTGGGTTGTTTAGAGCAACTCTGTTTTTGAGTGATCTACGTGTGCTGGCACTCAATGCTGGTGCAGGTGGCTCAGCAGTACCCTCTCCCTTGCGGTCCAGCTGCAGGGACAGGTCTTGCCCAGCCATGGCAATGGTCTTCGCTGTGCTTGCAGGTCTGAGGAAGATACTTTTTTTACTCAAAGATGTCTAATCATTCAGTTTTTAAGTATTGTGACCTAAAGATATATACTACATTATGGAATAAAAGTATTGATAGCAAAACTGTGGTTCTTACATTTTACTTTGATGATGACGACATTACTAAGGCTGTAACAATTGTCACAATACGCATCATAGAGCTACTCTGAGATATTCTCAAGGAGCTGAAGTGTATTTGCTTCTTTGAGTGATTGTAATTCTGGTCACTTCTGAAACTTCTTTCCCTGGTCTTCCTTTATAATATATTTTGAAATAATACTTGCTAGTGACCTCTTTAACATCGACGCTGTAATTTCGCTGTGCAAAAATACAAAGTACATTTTTCGCCCCTAAGTCGATTTTCCCAGCTGCCACAGGCAACTGAAACACGTCTGACCAATCACAATGCAGCCTGTTGCTAGGCTACCACAACTCGTAAACACTATAGCAGAACTATTTTGTGGATGCAAATCAGTGTATTGTATGACAAAAAAAGACAAGCACAAAAAGGACAATGGCCTGAAGGAGAATGACATGCTAAAAAAAAAACATTTATCGCTCGCGTGTGTTTTATTCACTAAACCATTCAAACAGTTGTCTCGTGTGTATCTCACTCTATTGCATATCTCTGGGTGCGCTATAACATTGCTTACACAATGTTACCCCCTAGAGGAGAGATGACATACTAAACTGTGTATACAAACAACTCATCTGCGTTTGATGTGTATATAATGGTGCATTTAATTTGAATATGAAATATTCATTCTCAGTATGTAAAGATGAGAACACAAGACAGTTTAACTTACTTAGAATAAAAAAAAAGACAATGCAAATATTGACACTGCCCCCTAGTGGATTGATGGTATCAAATGCTCTCATACAAATCAAAGTAGACCCTAACCTTCTTAGCTTTGTGGTCATAAAACTTTTTAAATTCCACTTTTTCCAGTGATGGTTCGATATATGAACAATAGTTTGTTAACAATAATGTTGTAAAATATTGTGAAGCATATCCTATCGTAGAAATAATAGCAAGGTATGTATCGCATCATGAACAGAGTGTACCCTTTGAGTTTTTCGACAGGCATTGACTATAGAGAATACCCAAAATATAAGAAAACTGTTGAAAATATAATAACGAAACTGAGTTTATTAAGCAATTTGACTTCTCAAGAAACACTCAAATTATACTTCACATATTGTAATACTGTGACATGTATGTTATTGATGAAAAAAAAATCATGTAATGCATGCAGTTTTTTTAAAGATGGAACCAAAAAAATAAATAAATCCAAAACTCACGTCTTAAAGCAGGGATCCCCCGAGAGGAGACTCATGCCAATGGTAACCTGCAAAGACAAACAGAAATATATCGATCAAAATCAAATGTAGTAGGAAGTATACATGAATGTTGATTTGTATAATTCAGATCAATGTATTAATCACTTCCTGATGCTTCTTCTTCACATATTTCCTCCTGACAATTATGTCTTTCAGGGTTATTGGAGTTCTCCTAGTCACATGATGTTTACTGTGAGGACAGTGCTATGAAAACTTTCAGTTCCTGCAGAGAATGCCATTGCAAGAATCTTAGGATCAAAAGGACTAGCACCTCCCAAGCCAAACAGAGACACACCTTGAGAATGGAGTTGTCTTGTCTAGTGTTCTTGGTGTCATAACCCTCCAGTAGACAGCAGCGAACAGTGGAGCCTGAACCAGCAAACTCCGCCAAGTTGAGGTCAGCAAAACCCAGCTGGAAATGATCCGAAGAGAACAAAACATGACTTTTGTTTACATTTCAGTCAGGAAAAATCAAGCCTAACCCCTTCTCAAACAGGCCTTGCTAAACCAGTTGTACCATTTCATAACTTAGCACAGCAACATGGTTTCTAGCATAACAAAAACATAGAGAAATGCTATTTCGGTTTGCTACATCGCATTCATAGATAATAGACAAGAAAATATGCCACCGAAGCATCAGTGTAATACAAAAGTCAACTCTTCAGAGCAGAGTGCTCTTATGTAACTAGGCATGTGAACTCAGTCATGCATGAAATCCCTCTGCTGCTGGATAAAGGTCAATGACAGAAGTTGGAATCATTCTTCTTACTTTATTATTCTCTCAACATCAAGCTTCATCTTAATCAAAATGTTCCATTAAGCTTAGTCGATGACAAGCAGTAATGGCACATGAATTCATCATTCCCTTTGCATTACTGGTTGAATGCATTCAGCAGTCAGCGCTGCAGTCACATGACCTGCTGGTCTTTAAAAAGTCATTGGTGTGTGAGATTAAAACAAGAGACGAGGAGACAACAGCACAGACACACAGCCTATTTGTTTTATCCCAGCTCTGAGAGGAAGACGTAAATGTTCTGGGTTAATACAAAAGCATGATTTTGTTCCAATACATTTTTAAAAATCATATATTTTTATTACGAATTTAATCTGTACTCATTTTACTGTAGGTTTCACAATGTCTAATTTAAGACCTTTTTAGAAGTGGAAGAAGATTAAATACATTTCTCATTTGGTTGATTTGAGTAACAATAATTGCTTTTCCACATCAATGTACTCAAGCTCTAACACGATACGCTCAGTTTCAGTCGCCATTGTTGTTTACTCCAACAAAACACAATGTGAGCGCAGAAACTACACCGTTGACTAGCATTTATGACGTGCAATCACAAGCACGTAGGAACACAAAATGTTTGATGGAGAATATAAAACCTAACTTTATCTGTATTCACTGTTTTGTTGCTGCCCTACTCAAAAACCTGTTCATCTGCAACATTTCAATTTTTTTTGTGAAAACGACAGCACCAATTATCCAAGTGCATGAGTTTGACTTCTATCATCCAAATAAACGGTTGTTACTCTTAGTACAGTATCACTGTACAGCAATCAATTCCCTGCTACACTATTTAATCTTAAAGGTCAAATCCACCCAGTCCTTCCTGTTTCTCTCTCAGTCCCAGTTCATAGCTCTGACCTCCCTCCTTCCCTGTTTCTGCTGCGTCAGGGCCCTGGTTTGACATACTGCTTCTGTTCAGGATATAAGGGCTCCGTCAATGAGGAGAAAAGCTCATGGACATACTCCCAAACAAAACATCCTCTTGTAACTCATTACAAACGTGCCGAACATCCCTTCCCTTTCCAGTAATTCCGCCATGATGACCTGAACCAGCGTCATCACATCCATAAACAAACCATCAAACAGCCAGCAGACCATCGAAAACACACTCCAAATTTTTAAAATGCACATTTTGATGGAAATTGGCTTGTGCACCCCAGCTCTTTTATACTGGCAAGCCACCCGTACCCTACCAAAAAATATTTTTCTGCACATTAAGTAGGTCTACACGCTTAATAATTCAATTAAATGATCAATGCAACAATCACTCTCCCACCCCCCTTGAAAATGGAAGTGGTGGTGTACCCCAATCATTTGGTGGTGTACCCCAATCATACTTCCCCATACTTCCGCTGCCAAGATGTGTGCGCATACGTTGGAACGTTCCCATTGTTAAAGGTAATTGGCATCATTGCCGTCCCACCCCATCACTGCTACGCTGACAGCAGCCAGAGTAATGGCGGCTGAAGCAAGGACTAACTTGTTTATTCCGATAATGTGGCTTGCAGCATATTTAGGATTATATGCGCTTGTTAACTATTAGATTAAGTGTTTTTGCTCAAACTGTTTTAAATAATAATTTTTAAAATGCCATGAATTAACTGCCACATGTTGGTTTGGTAGAGTCTCCGTGTGAATGCATTATTTTTAAAGGACACCTGTGGACACACTGTGTAAGAAAAAAAAAGAAGAAAAAACTGGGTACGTGTGGACATGGCCTCATATATATATATGAAAGCTCTCTGTTTATAAAAAGATAAACCCCTCAAAAACAGGCTTCTGTGAGACAGAATGTGAGAGACATCCCTCATGATCTCATAGAAACTGAAGAAGTCATAAGGAGGGAACCTCTTACCTTTGAAAAAGCCTTTCCACCTTTCAGTTCCTGGGAGGGAAAAATTGTAGAGTGAATAGTGGGGAAAAAGATTTTCAATAGGATATGAGAAAAGCACAGTAACCGAGAGCGCAAACACAAATCTGATATTGAGCTCCATAAGCTGAGTGCATCTTAAGATAACAGTGTTTGGTCAACCACAGCCACTTTTATATCCTAAAGATTATGTGAACTCATCTTAAATGGGCTGTATCAGGCAAAATCAGCTTTTCTGAGATTCCTTATTAAATAAACATCTGGACTCCTTTGTTCATTAACACATATGTGCATAATCCTATATTGCTTTTCTGGGAGCTCTAATACGCCTAAGTCTTTACACTCGCCCACTAACCAATCCGATTAATTGCTCCTCCCTCACCTGTTGAAGGGAAGGTGGAGCTAGTGTTTAAACTTTTTACATTTGTGCATCAATACAATTTTATTCATAAGCATCTTTTGTTCTGAAACATATTATTGTTCCATTAGCTCAAATATGTTTCTCAGTTCACAACCAATTTAAAAATGATTTTATTCCAATATCAAAATTAAATAATTCAATATGAACAGAAAACATAATGGACCATAAAACATGTCTTCTGAATTTACCATTTCATACACAAATCATCCATTTAACATGGAAACTAGCTATTTTACCATAACAAGTAGTGATTTTTGGTTACTAAATCCATTTGCATCAGATATGAAACTCACCTTCCGAACAGACACTCTGCAAACGCAAGGATCCAGGACCCCTGTGGCAGGGCTGGCACTCATCTTACACACAAAAGAGAACTTCTTTCGCCAGCGAACACAGTTCTCCTGAACCTCCTGTCTGCGAGACAAAAGTAAGAAAGAATGAATTTTACTTTTATCTTTGTATCTCTTTGATTAAAGCCCTGTTTCTCAATATATGAGCATTCAAAATCAGTGTTTCATAGACCAGTTCTGTAAAACCACATTGTAAGCTAGTTTTACCACTTTTACACATTTAAAAATCACACCATACTAATATGGTCTTCATCTTAACCCTTAAACGACCAGGCATTTTGTGCTCTAATAGAGTGGGACGAGTGACATCATCACATCCGGCAAATTTGTAGTGTAACGTCCCTGTTGCCATGGTTACACATTAAACAGAGCGACTCCTAACGATAGAAACTAAAACTAATCAAGTTATTTTTGTTTTGTTATTCTATTGGTAATATTTGTCTATTTTGTATTATTAATATTTGTAAATATATTGCCAACACTATAATTTACATTTAATAATGCTCTATAAATTACTTTTAAAACTATTTTTGTGGCAATGCTTGATCTAATATTTTAGTACAAACACAGCTACTTTTTTTTTTACAAACATTTTTCAATATATTACACAATAATTTTACAACAAACCTGAAATTGTACAAAATATTTTTTTGCGATAAAAATTTTTATATGTATAAAAAAAACATGCAAACCTCTACAAAACCGTATACACTGTTTAAAGAAATTTGTTGTGCCAGTTTGCAAAGAAATGTGCAAAAACAATTCTCTAATATGTCTTGTACTTCAAAGACGATTGCACATTTTCTCACATTTGAACTGCCTTTCAAACTGTGAGGCATAAATCCACCGGAGGCAAACCAGTGGTATAAAACACTGGTCATAATGGGAATTATAATTAGCAATTCTCCCAAAACACGGTCCCGTTTCTAAACAGCGAGGGGAAACCTGAACCACACAAGCATTAGTAGAACATGGAACCTGATGTGCCTCTCTAAACAAAGCTCTTTAACTTTCAGGTTTTCCCCGTCAATTTCCATGCTGTTCCCTTTCACACCAAACAGTATTTTCAAGCAGATCTCATGGCCTAGTCCTGTCCTCTATTTACATCAGGCCTGTTGCCAAGGCATCTGCTGTCGATATCCGCCAGCATGCCAGGGAAAATTAGAGCGGATAACAGCACATCCATTACCCCAGTGTGACCCTGAACAGACTGGCCCTTTAACCAGACTGCACACAGAGTCACACAGAGACATTCTGATGGGCTACAGTTCATTTCTGATGCAGCTAGATATCTCTGATAACACAGATAGACTTGTGTGAATCCAACCATCCATTTTGACCAATATCAAAGCACTTTTTGGCAGAGACAGAGACAAACGTTTGCAGAGACAGACGTTGAGTCTGAGGAACTTCCCATTGCTTTGTTGGTCTCTGTGAAAAAATCTTTCCTTCCTGTTGTCTGAGTAACAGCAGACATTCAAAAGTTCCTCTAAAAAAACTGAGGCACCTGTCAGATGACTCAAAAAGATCATAAAAACACTCTACTGGAGATAAGAAGAATGCAGATAGTTCATCATTCTAACCGTAGAAATATATAAATAAACTAAGGATAAATGAACACAATACATGAATGAATAATGAATACACTTCATTTTTTAGTCTGAAACATCTCACAGACTAAACATTACAGTGTACTTAGTGTTTAAAAGCTGTAGGTTGGAGTGTTTCTCAACAAACAGATATAAAAGCTTGTAAAAACCACCCAACCTTATCTATAAAGTTAACGACTGCTGTACCTTTCTTGGGAATTTCAAATTTTTTAATGAAGTTGCTGAGAGGTCGTGTTTCCTCAGCAAGTCTTCAGTATATGTAAAACCAGGTTCAAGGACTTTCATGGAATTCATACTAAAAATCTACAAATGTGTGTAGATTCTCTCTGCAAACTCCAAACCAACACAATAATGAATGACCATGCAAGAGCAGAACACCCTCTATTAGTATAGGTTGAGTAAAGAAATTATATTTTATTTAGACTTTGTCTTCTAGTGTTAATAATAAAAGGAAAAAAAATGTATGGGATAATTTGGCTAATTTAGTGTTCTGCAAATCACTCAGTAAACGACGCACAGAAAACATGGTATGAGATTAATATGGAAGGTGCTGTTCTGAGGTCTGTGTATTAATATCATTGTAATACACTCAATCACATGTTGAGTCAAAATGGCTTGTTTTGAGGAAGGACCTATGCATTCATGAGTCCGGGTCAGTGGGCATGGTTTTAAACAAATGTCAATCTTCATTACCTCCAAGAGAGATGTGCATACACCATACATGAAGCTTACATGGAGCACATCTTCATTTCACTGTTAGTACATCCAACCTTGAGCATAAAATTGGCAACCACATATCAGAAATAAATGAGTGCCAAGGTCTACCAGAACATCAAAACAACTACCATAACTTTACAAACAGGAGTGCTTTAATAAAACCGGTGACTTTAGAAAAAAACAAAAACAGTAAAATTATACTCGTTCATAATTAAGTGAGGAAGTAATTGTTGATTTTATAATGAAGCAATTTATTATTTATTAAAAAAAAAACAAGAAATAAAGAAGTAACTGAAACTCTATGGCTACACCACTGCTGTGGAGAAATAAATGAGCTGGTGTATTACACATTAAGTGAATAATGTTGCGTCAAGTTCTTCTGTGCTTTTGATGAAAGCCGTGAGCCCTGGGGTCTTCCCGTGGGACAGTCCAAACTAAATTTATACATGTGTTGATAAGCCATCTGATGATTAAAGATCCAAATCCTCATAATATCGGAGACTTCCTCCAGTAATGAGCTGACAACTGACCCTCTATCAATTTAATGATAAAATACGAATATTACTGGCAATGTCAAGAGGTCTAAGTGTGTAGCAATCCTTAGTAATAAAAATGAATGACAGCTTAATATTTACACTTAGACCTCAGTAGTTCCATAAACAAGAACATGTCCTTTGACTCACATCTCAAAATAAAAACTTCACAATATTCTGGCATATCTTTAGAAATAAAACATGTTCATGCCATATCTATCTATCTATCTATCTATCTATCTATCTATCTATCTATATATATATATATCCATCCATCCATCCATCCATCCATCCATCCATCTATCTATATATATATATATATATATATATACACAATCTATTTATCATTTTTTAGCAAGTTTATGCAATCGATAAAAAGTCAAAAGGTCAATATTATTTTTTTATTCCAGTAAAATACAAATATACAAATATATTACACCATATTATATTCCAGCAATAAAAGCAATGTCTGAGGTGAAGCCCTGTGAGTAAGTTAATGTATACATTTAATTTTAGGGCAGACCAACTGAAGAAAAATCCCCATAATCCCTCTTCAGTGTTATCTTTTATTTGTTCCCCCTCCATCACACACCTTCAGCATGTAAGTACACACTACATGTCCGGTGTTATGTAAGGTCCATCCCACAGGTGTGCTGTGCCACCAGGGAAAGATTCAGTCTTGCATAACCAGCTTCTGTTGTTAATCATTGTTGGGTGATGGACTATTCGATCAATACTCCACTTGGTTAAAAGCTGTTGATCAGTTCTAGTTCTATTAAATTATATATATATATATATATATATATATATATATATATATATATACACACACACACACATGCGATAAACATTCTGTTTTAACAACAATTTCAAGATTGCAAAGCATGCAGGGCTTGCAGACAGGCCCAAGCAAGTTCACACAAGTAAAAATGACTAGACGAGACAGAGGAACTCTAACACCTGCTAATGTAGACCGCACTTAACATATGAGTGACATCACAGCTACAGCTCAGTTATACAATGGTTGTAGAATTTGCAATTTTACCATAGAATTACTATATGAACCCCTTGCCCTATTTGCTCAAACCCATTTTGTAATTTCTTAAAGCTCTTCTTGCAAAGAGCCCCTACTGAAAACACATCCGATTTGTCTAAACTGAAACTTGTAAAAATTGTGAAGAAACAAAATGTGATTTTACTCTCCATAAAGAAACTTAAAAGTTAGTTTAGTTCAAATGATAGCAAAAGCTTTGGTAAGGATATTTCTGTATGTAGCCTCTGGATAACAACAAAAGTTATACGATTCCGTCATATTTATGACTTCTTAACACACGGAAAATATCAAATCAAAATTCTCTGTTCAATAGCAGCTGTTTTAATGAGTTATGAGGGAATGCTCACCCACCCCTTTCTGTTGTTAGGCTAAAAGTCAGGTGGGAGAAAGGAATATTTCCTCCATTAGTAAAATCACTCCCCTGTGTTTGATCAAAATTGAGTATTTTAACACCTGATTAAGGTCCTCAAGGTCCAATAGTGTCCCATGAAGGTCACTACATTTATGCAACCACAAAATACAAACTTCAAAGCCATTTTTCTCAACTTTAGTGTTGGCAAAGTTACTGCGCCTCAGCTTTGTAGGGCCGTATACTTTGACTGTTAAAAAGTGAGCAACATTTGATGGTGCTCTTCCAGGTTAGTTAGGGCTAAGTATAATATGTGAAGTAGATGTGTGTGAATTGTGAAGTGAAAACGATTGTAGATGTGGTCTCTGAATGATTTCGAAAGTGAAACTTGATTTTGAATTTTTGCTCAGCATTTCCACCAAAAAGGGCACCAAACAAAACTAACTATGGACACACACCCAAAGCAGTGGACATTCATTTTATCACTCACCCCAAAATTAACTGGAAATGGGTACCAAAGCAACAACCTTCTGACCACTAGTCCTGCTCATCAATTAGAAACAACTGCCCACTAAACTATAAGCCAAACTCTATAAACCTAACCCCAACGACCCATTATATAAGTAATTTTTACAATTATTAAACTATAGTTTTTTTGTTTGTTTCATGTCAAGTCATTTACACCAAAACAAAATCTCTAGCTTATCCACATGAAATGCAGAGGGGTAGGGCTAATTTAAATAAATGGAACATGGAGCATCAACTACAACTCGCCTAAACTCTTCTTTTCTCCTGGGTCTAGTCCCTTATTTTGAACATTGTGAAGTGTTTATTTGAAGAGAACTGGCCTGGGACTGAATTGAATCCAGATATTTTAATAAAAACATATTCACGGTTCCCACCCAGATCATAGACTAATACCTCATCCAAAACAGGCAAAACAGGAATAACGATCAGAGTGAATCAAGCTGGAGGGAGGAATGAATGTCTGAGTCTGAATGTCTCCAAACTGAAAAATATAGACGCGTGCCATTAATTCGAGAGAATATATTCCAAACATCACCTAAAAAGAAGAAGTACAGTGAAGAACACAGCGTAGTTAAGATCAGATGCACTGAGGTCATAGACGGTCCAAAAAAGAACAATAAACTAGACGTGTCTGGTGATTTTGTGAAATATGAGCTCATTGCTGGTGTTTATACTGAGAAAAAAAGACTGATCTATTGTGGAGAGAACAAAACGCTGGGATAATTTCCAAACTATCCTGTATATAAAACTATAAAAACCTGTTTAACGATATATAGGCCAAACATCTTAAGTACTGGGAAGAACAGACAAGCAACGAGAAATGGAGGTAGGGCTAGGTGGTATAGCAATTTGTACCGCGGAAGGAGTTCATGCACTGTGGCCTTCCAGTTTGAAGGTGTTCGGTTCGAGCTTCGCCGGTGACCTTCCTGGAAGGAGTTTGCATGTTCTCCCCGTGCTTGCTTGGGTTTCCACCGGGTACTCCGGTTTCCCCCAAAATCCCCAAAACATGCAGAGAGGTTAATTTAATAATCTAAATTCCCCTTAGGTGTGAATGTGCAACTGCAACTCTCACTCTCACTGGTCTCTCGCCCAATGTGCGCTGGAATCTGGCACCAGCAGACCCCCGTGACCCCGAAAGAGAATAATCGGGTTGGAAAATGAATGAATTAATGAATAACATAAGATCAAGTCATTTTCCTTTTTAAAATACAGTATTCAGGCTTATTTATAATACTTAATTATAATACTTTTTGTACATTTTCTGGAATAACTACTATATAAAGTATCTATATAACAATATATTGAAAGATTTTGCTACAGTGAAATCAAATTTTGGTCATATAGCATAGCCCTGAAGGATGGTGGTCCACAATGTTGCACTGAAGAAAGGCATAAAAAAAATCAAGAGTTATATAATATTTAATTAAACAAAAGTATGCACACTTATTAATCAAATCTCAAGTAAAATCTCAAGCCTTTGACCTGCACTCAAACAAATGGGTTAAAGCTGTGTTTTTTTTTGTTTTTTCTATAAAAAAAAATACCCTAAGAAGAATACTGCATTTTGTTAGATGTGGCTTAACTTCATTCCAGCTGAAACTTCATGACAAAAATGTAAAACTACATCCTTTGAGGCGGCACGTGAAGTACGAACACATGCTGCATCTTAAAACGTGATGAGTTAAGATTAGCAGTCGTGATGAATTATTCACAGTTTCCTCCATCATGATGAAAAAGTGAACGAGAAAACAGCATGAAGCATCAGCGAAGCTGGAATCTATATTTCATCGCTCTGAAGAGCTCATTAGTTTAGAGCTGCAGCTACTGCAACCATGTGAGGCAACACCACAGTCATTAAAAACCTCAAAATGAGAAAATTTTTATTACGTTTTTTTTGTACTAAATGGGTTCTCAACTGCTTTCTGAACGGTGACTTGTGAACTATAGCATCCACATGTGTTTCCCCACATTAACTAGTCTTAATTATGTTGAAGCTAGGACAAACTGCTGGTTCAGTTTGTGCTTGGAGCCATCTTTAAAAACAGATTTCACTGTATTCAGTGATAAATTGCATCCTTTGTTGATAAGCGAGGGACTCAATGAGCAATAAAGTAGACATGTGATCATCGAGAAAGGGGCACGGCTAAATAGCAAGGTATTGTATTAACACCATCTGTACACTCGGGTTTCTCTAGACGACTCCAACATTTTGGTAAAAAATTTATTATTTAAATGTAAAAAATTATAATTCTGTATTTATACCAAATATAACACTTATTTATATCATAGGACACTGCTAAATGGGGAGGAGGTCCAGCAAAACACTAAAATCAAACCTGGTCTCCATATATTTCTGTATGTAATATTTTATCCCACAAGTTTCCAAATGAACTGTAACTTTCGTTGTATATTCAATGGGACATGCACAAGAATAGGTTTGTGTGTGTTTTCAGTCAATGACTGGCACTATAGATGATATGCAATTATAACACAAGACCTTGGCATAATCTCCTGTTTTACAAAGTACTGTAAACTGCATAATATGCTGCACAAATTTAAACAGATTTCATTCAATTTATCACTTAAAATTCTTACATATACACCCTGCCTTTAAACACATGTCAGTTGACCAATTAGTGCAATAATTATATTAACTGATTAATCAAAGCCTTCCTCTGCAGGTTAAATTTTTTTGCATTTTGTACACCTTTTACATTTTTGGCTTCAAGTTTCCCCAACACATTCATACATGGGGTTAAAAGCTGTGAGCTTCAGGTATGATAAGTCTTGTCACTGGCATAAAGACAACACACGCGTTCCAGACATTCCAACTAGAACATCAATCCTTTTCTGGAGCAAGTATCACGATCCTAAATCATCCCCTGTGTGACACCTCACCTCCCTCCATAAACACTAAGCTAAGGGTCTATGTTCTCTAGAGTATTTATATCATTGTGTGTTTTTTAAGTCAGTACAAGGATAATAATCCTTTATAAATTCATCTGATTCATGTGTAGAATTTTCAGTCAATTTTAGTCAGACTTTCAACTGTAGCCTAAATTTCACCCGAGACTTAATCCGAGCCCATCTGTTTCATTAATCCAGAGTCCTGTTCATTCACGCAAACATCTGGATCTGAAACACATTTGGGGTGTCTGCCATATCCAAAGAAAACTACATATATGTGCATGGTAAGATTGTCAGACTCAAGTCTCTGAAAACAAATGTTATTTGAATGAATAATTACCACAGTGTAGAACCATAAAAACAAATGGCTAAAAAAAAACCTCCCGGTATAAGTTAGATCTATATGTTAGAAAATATGGGTTTCCATCTGACCTCACTGACAAATAGAGGTCAATGTAGATTTTGGTTTTGCATCTTTATGGCAAAACTCAACATAAAACTGGTGAGTAAAAAAAACTACACTTTCCATCAAAATAATTAAATATATTACATGAAGGGGATCCACAGCACTTTATAGGTAACATTCAAGCATCAACTAATTTTATAAAAATGTTTAAATCTGCTCGATATACCCGTCTACTTCTAGTAATATTGTGAACAATGTCACGGATATAACAAAAACTAGACCTGGTTACAAAGGACCTTCACAATACCATAATTTTAAATTTAGACCATAAAGTTACATAAAGCACACACCTCACGTAAACAGAGACAAATTCATCCAGGAATCTCAACGGTAATGTTTTCTGGATTGCGCCCAGAGATTAATCTGTACTTATGGCATAAAACTGGGTTTGATCTAGATTGCAATCAAATGGTGCACAGGTCTAGGCAGAGAGCTACCAGAACCTTCACTCTGATCTTTCAATCTTTTTTCAAGTTCAGGCTGATAACTACAAACTAATCCTCTTTTTCTAAATGATCCTCAACAAGTTCAAACAACTGTTTTAGCCTTAAGATATCCAAAGTAATACATGAATTAATCTGGCTGAAGGCTTACTGAATTTGTCCTATATAAACAAACAAATCTTCAACCAAGTGTAGATCTTTATTTGCAACTAATGTAAATTTATTTTAAGAATAACATAAAGGTCCTAAACTATATGATGTAGTCTCTATGTGCATAGCCTGTGCATACTAGGGAGCTCATGTTTTACGGTGTTAACTTCCGTTAAGGTACTTCTTCACTCATGTTTTAAATTCCTGTGATCAATCTTAATTAATTACCTGCCATCTGACAATCTTTGTATTTGGCTGAAGAGCAGTTGTACACAGGGTTTGATTTCTTCTATCAATTGCTCATAGTTTCCAAGTCCATGTTGGTATTTATTTTGATAGTAAAATGGACCAAAACATCAAATCCCAAGACTAACCGGCTGCAACAGGACCCTTGGTGTAAAGAATAAAACACTATCTCCTCTTGTTTGCATCAAACAGGAAATCCAGGTGCTTAAACATTACGAAGAACTTACAGAGCTCAAATCTGGTAAAGGGTTTTATGCACGCAACAAAGTGAGTGCACAATCTGGTACACAGAATCGTTATAGATGTATTTGGTCATTACATTTTTCCATTACATTACAAAGACCGACCAATCAGATTCACTTTGACTAGAGTTGGTACCTTTACCATTTCATAACCACAATTATTTATGTAAATGTTATTTGAAAAAAGATGACTAAAATGAAAAAAACTCTACACAAAGTTTAATATATATACGTGTAACTTGGGTTTTAGTACTTTGGAGGAGCACAAAACAAACATCTCTTTTGTGTCTTGTTGATGTATTTTACTGAAATGGCTCTCGTCATTTACCTCTTCTATCACAAAGCACACTGTTACCAGTGTAGTAGAAATAACTGTTATCTCAGACTAAAATCCACAGGACATAAACCGTTTTAGCTCCAAAAAGCCACATAGACTTCACATACTGAACTTTGGATCCAAACCTGTTTTTTTGTACTCTCTGATAGGATATCAAACTAACAACTGAGGGATTCTTTGCATAATCACTG